>CAUYLG010029785.1:0-81222 GCA_963573385.1 Cacajao melanocephalus | reverse complement strand
TGAATAACATGTAATCCATGCCCTCAAAATCCAGGAGTTTATAATTTAAGAACTTTCTTTTCCCCATCAAATGCTTCCTCCATAGCATGGGCAGGCAGGATTTTTATTATCATGCCATTAAAGTTTTATATATATATATATATTTAATTGAGATGTTCACTTGCCATAATATTTACCCTTTCAAGGTATACAGTTTAGTGGTTTTGAGGGACTGTGTTAAGGAAAAAAAAAACCTGTCTTCTGGGGCCCACAAGGGGCGTGGTTTCAAAGGCAAGAACTTCCCAGCGCCATGCCTCCATCTACCTCCCTGCTGGGAACCTAGAGTTCTTTGTCTAACTTTCCCCCTCCCCAGCTAGGTAAAATTACAGGTGTGCTCTTTTGTTTAAAAAGCCCTTGAAAAGCTCTGGGAGGGTTGTGGGCTGGGCAGCCAATCCAATATCAAAGTCAAAGATCAGTCACTCCAGCGGAAGTTTGAAAGAACTCCTCTCATTGGACAAGAACATGAATGGGGCGGGAATAACTTCAAAGTTAAAACTCCACTGCCCCTTAACTGTGCGGACTCCTTCTCTGGATCCCCTCCCACGGGAACGTGGGAGCTCTCTCTCCGTCTCTCTTTCTCTCTAATAAATTGCTTCTTTGCAAAACTCTTTGGGTCTGATATTTACTTGAACGGTAAGCTCATCGCCCCGCCAGGGCCAAGCTCTTCCCCATTCCTGGGGCAAGGGAGGCCAAGAACCTCAGGGCACATCCCATTGGGGAGGGAGCTGAGCCCCTCCGTCCCATGACCTGGTTACAGTTTTAGTATATCTTAAGATTGTACAAACATATGCACTAATTTTGGAACCTTTTTATCACCCCAAAAAGAAACCCCATACACATGAGCAGTCTTCTCCACGACCCGTAGCAACCATTAATCTTTCTTTCTCATGGATTTGTCCCTTCTGGACATTCCATGTAAGTGGAATCATTAATATGTGGGCTTTTGTGACATCCTTCTTTTACTTAATATTTCAAGGTTCATTTATGTGACAACATCTATCAGTACCTGTTTATGGCTGAATATTCCATTGCGTGGATATACAACACTTTTTTGACGGATTCAACAGTTGATGGATGTTTGTTTCCTCTTTTTGCTTGTTATGAATAATGCTGATATGAACGTTAATATACAACGTTTTGTGTGGACATGTGTTTTAATTTTTCTTAGGTGTATACTGTGAGTGGAATTGTTGGGTCACATGATAATTGCATATTTAACTTATTGAGGAACTGCTAGACTGTTTTCCAAAGTAGCTACACTATTTTGCATTCCCACCACCAATGATTAGGTATCCAATTTCTCCACATCTTTGCCAATACTCGTTATTATCCATCATGTTCATTAGGCCATCCTTTGGGTATGCAGCACTATCTCAGTGTGGTTAATGGGAAGGATTTTGAGAATTCAGCCAATCCTCAGATGATGTGCTGGAATCACAGCTCCAGGAAAGTGGTCATGGCATTCTTCCCATTCAGTTTCCATCATCTGCTCTGTTTTCATTCCTCAACCTATGTACCCTTGCTTAGTGAAACATCAAAAGGTATAGTGATAGAAAGGAGATTCTTAGTAGAGTAGCTCCCCATGGATTCTTGGGAGTTTTCCTTTTGTAAAGCTCTGTGAGAACTCTGATGAGAAGTTAAGTTCCAGAACTATTGCTCTGGACTTAATCTCCCTTTCAGCAAGCACTGTTTTCTGCTCACTACTCATATCTAGAACAATTTCCAATCCATAGTGGATGTTAAATGTGCACTTGTTAAATAAACAAATGAAATATTAGAGTGTTGAGAATTATGAGAGAAAGATCTAAAACTCCAGAGAAGTCCTTCTATTTTTTTCACTAACAAACGACATAAAATGAGCAGAAAGCATTTGTTCAGAATTGCAAAGACCTTGAAAACATTCCATAAAATCACAAAAACCTCCCTCTTAAATATTTATGCCTCATGATATGCGTGAGAAATACTGGCCTTTTATTTCTAAAATCAGGGCTCTGAAGGTTGGCACTTGGAACATCCTCAGCAACCAGGCATTTGAGGGGGAAGCTAAAGAATTGGAACCCAGATGGCATTTGAGGTCACTATGCCTTCCAGATGTTGATGAAATAAGCTGAGATTCCCTAACCCAATTTATTAAAAGGCCAAGTTTTCTGCCAAATCCTGAATGTTTACATAATCGAGACCGCTCTGCCTCACAGGTCCTGCTCACCTAATTGTGGGTCATTTTACATTTATGACTCATTTTTCAATGCCTTGGCTGTTCTCTTCTTTTTCTCCCACCCCACCTGTAACGCTTATCCCCTGTCTCTATTCTTTGCTTTATTTTTTGACCCCATCATCCTGCATTTGGTAGTTCATTTCTTTGTGAGTACCTGACCCAAGGCAGGCCAATTTCTTTGCAGCAGACCACTGAAGGTTTAGGGGTGCAGTGGGGAGGCTTATGCCACAGCAAAGCACGGGGATTAAAGCTGAATAGTAGACATTCTTTCCAAAGGCTTTCAGCCTTCCTGCTGTTTGGAATTGTTCACAGGAAGCTCCCTCCAGCCTTCTCTTGTCTGCTAGCCTTTCCTCTCTCTTGCTTTCTCTGTCTGCATTCTCTTCTACTTATCCGCATGCCTCTTTCTTTCTTGTGCAGAACAAGTTGGCTACCCATTTGTTTCTCTTTCTTTATTTTAAACTGCTATCTGGGCTTACCTTTCACAACCCTAAACTTGTTTATATTCAGCAAAGATAGTACTCTATGACTAGTGATTTCTCTCTCTCTCTCACACACATACATACACGCACACATAGTGACATGCACACACACACATGCATGTATACACACACACACACAGAGTTTTCTTCATTGTGTAGCTAATCAGTAAGTGCTTAGAATCCAGATTCCTCAATTTACATGTAATATTCTGCTTTCAAAGTTCACACAAAGATATAAGTATATTCCAGCTGCCATGGCCAAGCCAGTTTGTAATTGGTTGCCCGTAAAATGCAAGTAACTGGACTTGAGATAATCACAGTCTCCACTCACATGTCCCTTCTTTGTCCATCTCCTCTCTGGCTCTTACCTACCGATGCCTAACAATCAGTGAGCCAATGAACGTTCAGCGCATACCTACTATGACCAGGCCCCAGGTGAAGCACTGCGTAAGATGACACACTCAACAAGAAAATTATGACTTCTGTTTTCATGAAGTTTACAGATGAGGACTCAACTCTGATTTTTTTAACCTGCCCAAATTTCTATTTAAGGGGTCTGGAGAGTCATGCCCTCCAAACCATAAATTCTCATCAGATGAGTTTTGTTTAACCCTATATATCATGACTTTGCTTTCCAGTCTGACTCCGGCATAGCATTACGTGACAAAAAAGAAAGTGAAAATATCTTATCCCAAAACATGTTTCTTTGCTTTGTTTTGAAATGGCCCTGCAAAGCTGTCTTTTGTGAAGGAAAATTTGCATCTGTAAAGAATCTCTGTTAACATAGCTAGATCTTTTTCTTCCAGGCCCTCAAAATCCTGAAGAAATAAACTGGGAGTCTAACACTTTTTAGAGGTCTGATTAGGAAACAGATGTCATCTATTGTCTAAGGGCAGCCACTGTGAGATGTCAAAAGTACTTGATCTCCACATTTTTTTTTTTTTTTGAGACAGGGCCTCACTTTGTTGCCCAGGCTGGAGTGCAATGGCGTGATCTCAGCTCACTGCAACCTCTGCCCCCTGGATTCAAGTGATTCTCCTACCTCAGCCTCCTGAGTAGCTGGGATTACAGGCATGCACCACCACGCCCAGCTAATTTTGTATATTTAGTAGAAACAGGGTTTCACCATGTTGGCCAGGCTGGTCTCAAACTCCTGACTTCAAGTGATCTGCCCACCTCAGCCTCCCAAAATGCTGGGATTACAGGCATGAGCTACCACGTACGGCCTATCTCCACAATCTTAACCTGAACTTTTCCTTTCTATTGATCCCAGGTCTTTAGACAAACTCAGCCAACTATCAACCAGAAAATGTTTATTAAATTTACCTATAGCCTGGAAGCCCCCATCCCCTCAAATTGTTCTGCCTTCTGAACCAAACCAGTGTATTTCCCAAATGTACTTGATTGATGTCTCATGCGTCCCTAAAGTGTATAAAGCCAAGCTGCACCCCAACCACCTTGGGCACATGTTCTCAGAACCTGATGAGGGCTGTGTCATGGTCCATGGTCGCTTGTATTTGGCTCAGAATAAATCTCTTCAAGCATTTTACAGAGTTCAGCTCTTTTTGTTGACATAGGTAATAACATATAATAGATTGCAAATACCACCTTTGTAACAAAGTAGAATAGAAATCTGTACAGCATCTTGTGCATAGTAACCTTTAATACAATAAACACTTCCTCCATAATTCTTCCTATAACATAGAGATTTGGTCCCCTAGTAGCCTCTGGGTAAATAGTGATGTGTAGTGTGTTTTTCCCATTATGACACTAAAAGCCTTTAAATTGGGTATTTTCTTTCTATCACAACTAAAAAGTTAGACACTTCTAAATCCTGCTCAGCCCCTAAACGAGGGTTTATTATTACAGTGGAGCACTGTGGTGCTATTAGGTCAATAAGAATCTAAAATTCTTTTAAAATTTTCATAGAATCAGAAATGAAAAATATTAGCAACATTCTTTGGATTATAGGAACCAGAAAGTGTAATTAGCCATAAGTGGCAATAAAATATGTAAAATTACTAATACTTCTTAAGGAGAATATAAAATAAAAGCTGCAGAAAGCATTTGTGACCCAATGCACAGTTACTGTTTTTAAAAAATTTTTATTGCAATAGCTAAGGTGTGTTAGCTTATCTGTAGTACTTCATACATAGTGGTTATTGCAAGGAACACATTAAAAACACAACAGACAAAACACAACTCATCATCACTGCTTCATTTTATGACAGCTATGCCTCTCCTAAAAGGCATTTGAAGTCATCTTATGATAATTCAATTGTGACAATTAGAAAAAAACTTGAGGAAATGCTAAGGAAATTTTTGTACATGCTATAGACTTCTTCATCCATTCATTGTCTTAGTATACTTAGGATACAAAGGGATATGGAAGAATTACCCCCACCTTATAGAAGCTAATAGCTTCATTAGATGCATAACACACTGTTTCGTAACAAGTTAAATCAAAGGCAGTAATTATGCCAGTAACTGATGCTTTGGTTAGGCAAAGATGGGTTACATCACTGTGCTGTAATAAACTGGAAGGCTTTGTGGAGGAAGTAGTAGGATTTGAGCCAGGTCCAGGAAAATGAATGAGTTTGGGACAGGCATAGAGGGATGAAGAGTCAGCTGAGGTGAAGGCACAGCATGAACAAAATTAGGAAGTAGAGGCACCATAATGAACACTGGGTTAATTTCCTTTCCTGCAGCAGAAGATTTGGGTTGGAATACAGAAATAAAAGGGATTGTAAATCAGATAGGAATGTACGGTGGAGAAATTTGACAACTAGGGTATGGATGGTGGAGAAATTTGACAACTGGGATGTTAAACGCACACTCTAAATGAAGAGACCCCCAAACAGACTTTGTGTGAGCAACATGGCTGTTTATTCACCCGGGTGCAGGTGGGCTGAGTCCAAAAAGAGAGTCAGCAGAGGGCAGTGGGATAGGAGTTGGTTTTATAGGTTTGGGGTAGGCAGTGGAGAGTTACAGAAGTTACAGTTCAGGGTGGTTCTTCCAAGCTTGGAGGGGGTCATAGGGTCTGGAGTCACGAGGTTGACCAAGGTCGGTTATAAAGTCCAGTTACCTTATCAGTTGAGGTAGGAATAAGGAACAATAGAAGAATGTCTCAAAGTTAATTAGGTGATGCAGGAGTTGATCGTTCTTCCCCTTTTTGTGGTCTTCCAGTTACTTCAGACTTTCTAGTTTCAGGAACTCACCTGGAGTGTGTGTATAGGTCACAGAGGTTACCATGCCATCCATGGCATGGTCAGTTGGCCTAAAAGACCTTACATGGGGAAGGAGATTGGATTTTATCTTGTAGATTGAGAATTCTCACCCTAGTAGAATATATGAGGATCCTGAAGGAAGCTTGCTAGGGATGCATATTTCTGGGCTTCTCAATGACTACACCAGAAAGTCAGTGATTTGGAGCCCTAGAATTTGCCATATTTTAAAGTTATTTAGATGGTCCGGCCTGTGGACCAAAGTGCGGGAGCCACTGCTGCAGATGATAAAGAAATGCAGAAAGTTTTTGAGGCAGAAGTTTTAATTTGAATTCCAAGAAGCTTAGTTTTGCAGAAGGGAGTGTCTAAGATGACTTACTGGAGAAAAATATACCTGCGTTCAGGAGGCTAGCTGAGACGTTATCTGTTTCCCGGGCCCATTCATTAATATTTCCCGACAATTATTTATTAAGTACCTTCTATATGCAAGACATTGCTTTATAATATAGTCTCAAGGCTTCCAACGTTGGTACCCTTTGCATCATCTGAGGTTTCTTAAGAGCCCAGTACCCCAGGCTGCACTCATGGCCAATTCTCTAGGGGTGGACCCCAGACATCATGACTTGTAAAAGCTTCCAAGTGATTCTAGTGCAGAGAGACCCTCTGCTGAGAGGAAACAAATGAATAAGAATTAGCTCTTCTTCCCTTTAAAACTTGCAGTCTTGTAAGGGAAGTTAAGCATATTATCTGCAACAAAATGTAGTCATTAGAGGAAAATTGAGATTCTGAGTACCACTTTGAAATTTGATAGACTTCATCTCTGGGTCAAGGTACTTGTTTGGGTCTAGGGGGAAAAAAGGAATCAAAAAAGAAGTGGGAAGAATTATTTCCCTAACAGCCCACACTGGGGTCCAAAAAACATTCTCTGAGTGCTCTGCAGGAACTTACACCCTCAAACTCCATACTCCTCTCCCTTCTTTGTTCTGTCTTAATAAATCCAAACCTCCATCTTACTTCTACCTAAACATTTACAGTTGGCCATGGCTGGAGAAAAACCTATAACTAGTTGATGGGTCTTATGTCACATTCATGAGCACACACTGCAAGTGGTATTGCACTGCTACCTGAAAAGTCATCCTTTTATTTATTGATTTATTTTTTTGGGAGACAGTATCTCACTCTGTCACCCAGGAGTTCAATGGCATGACCTCAGCTCACTGCAACCTCTGCCTCCCAGTTCAAGTGATTCTCGTGCCTCAGCCTCCCGAGTAGATGATACTACAGGTACCCGCCACCACACCTAGCTAATTTTTGTATTTTTAGTAGAGACAGGGTTGAAACCCATGTTGGCCGGGCTGGTATTGAACTCCTCCTGACCTCAAGTGATCCACCTTCCTCAGCCTCCCAAAGTGCTGGGATTCCTTTTAAAACTTAGGTCAGCTCCTGTTACTCCTGTGCTTGAAACCCTGCAATGACTACCTAGTTAACTTAGAGCATCAGTTCTTACAGGGCATGCATGGCCATACCTGTTCTCCTCTCTCCCTGTGTCCCTGGCCTCCACCACACACAGGGGCTCCCTCGAAGGGCTTGGCATCAGTTCTTCCCTGTCCCTGGAGCATATCCACTTGGCCAGCTCTCTCACTTCTGCTGCTCTTCCTCAAATATTGCCTTCTCAGAGAGGTCCACCCTGGCCACTCAAAATTGCAACTCCCCCTACCCCCAAAGGCATTTCCATCTTCTTACCCTAGTTTACTACACTCCATAGCCCTTACATCTTTTAACACAGGATATATTATCTTTATTCTTTTATTTATTACCTGACCATTTACTAAATGAAAGTTTTTCGGGCAGGAGTTTTCTTCTGGTTGTGATCACAAATGTATCCCCAGGGCCAGAGTAGCAAGTGGTACAGAGTTGGCCCTTGGATGAATGGATCAAAAGGGAGTGTGGGAATTCACTCAGGGTAGTGGCAGAAATATTAAGGGAAAAATAGTAGAGAAAGTTATAGAATATAGTCTCAAACCCTTTTGGAAGGCCAAAAGGTTTTTTCATAGTTTCAGTAGAAGTTTAGGCTGAAGGCAGCCTAAATCCCCCTTACATTTAGTTAATAAGTAAAGCAAATAGCTAAGGTATGTGGGGGAGTTTACCTAACTAACTTGTTTATTCATGTAGCCTTAAAACTAACCTTTGAGCCAGATAGCCCTCTCTAGGGGAGGTTGACCAAAGATATTATCCACTAATAGTGTTTGCTTTAAGCATCAGAACCTATCCTTTAATCTTGCAACCTCTAGTAGTGTTAACTCAAACCTTTGTCAATTAAACTTTACTAAATAAATGCGAGTCTCACTGGCTAAGGAAAGCCAGCGGCTGCAACTGTCTACAGCACTCTCCAAGGTGCCTGTAAGCTGCCCAGTCACACTCAGTCGAACTGGCAAAGCATAATAACTGTGTGTCAGTGTACTTTATTCATCCGTTGCTCAGTCAAAGTGTGCAAGACAGACCCCTGCATGTAGCGACCCTGACAGGGGAGGTGCTACTTCTCGTCACTTTGATGCAGCCACTCGGGGACAGAGCAGGGAACCCCTGAGCCAAGCAGTCCTGCTTTAGGGGGCGGGGCCTTACCTGAGGGAGCTGCTGACAATAGGCTCCATTGTAAGTACCAGTGGGTCCTTTCCTGGGAGCACCCAGAAACACCTGGAGGATAGGAGTAGGTTATACCAGACTGAAAGTAAGAAGTATCCTAAGAGATGAATTGCTATGGGAGTTCAGATGATCAGAGAGAGTGAGTCATCACTTCTGAATGATGTCTGGATGTGGAGCAGGTAGACAAGGGAGCCCAGAAGTAGGGGAGATGGAGGATATTAAAAGAAAAGCTTCAGCCAGGCTGGGCACAGTGGCTCATGCCTGTAATAGCAGCACTTTGGGAGGCCAAGATGGGTGGGTCACCTGAGGTCAGGAGTTTGAGACTAGCCTGGCCAACATGGAGAAACCCTGTCTCTACTGAAAATTCAAAATTAGCCAGGCATTGTGGCACATGCTTATAATCCTAGCTACTCAGGAGGCTGAGGCAGGTGAAACACTTGAATCTGGGAGGCGGAGGTTGTGGTGAGCCAAGATTGTGCCATTGCATTCCAGCCTGGGCAACAGGAGCAAAACTCCATCTCAAAAAGAGAAGAAATTAAATTTAACAGAATTGAGCAAAGAATAATTTGCGAATCGGGCAGCCTCCTGAGCCAGAGTAGTCTCAGACTCCAGCACAACCATGTGGCAGAAGAATTAAGGACAGAAACAGGAAAGTGACATACAGAAAATGGAAGTGAGGAACAGAAACAGCGGGATTGGTTACAGCCTGGTGTTTGCCTTGTTTGAAGATGGTTCGAACAGTTAGCCACATTTGATTGGCCAAAACTCAGTGACTGGCACAAGAGTAGGTTACAGTCTGTTCACACCTCCACTTGTTATAGTTTGTGTTGTACAGAAAAACCTTTAGGCCACACTTAAAATATACAAGGAGGCAGCTTTAGACTAAACTTGATTTAACAAGGAATAGAGGAGGCTGGAGGAGAGTCATGTAAATTTTAGGAACCAGTGCAAAAGAATGGTAGTTGGGTGCTGGGCACAGGAGTTGGACTGAAGGTTTTTGGCTCAAATTCTTCTGGTTTTATCAGTTATCAGTTGTGTGATCACACGTGACTTTTTAAGCTTCTTGCTCCTTGGTTTCCTCATCTGTGAAATAAGAATAGTAACAGTGCCTTCCTTATAGGAGTTTTTGAGGATTAATGAGTTAATATATAACAAACTTAGAACAATGCCAAACACATTGTAAACACTAAAAATAAAATCACTTTAAAAAATCCACTCAATTTCTGTTACACGAAAGCACTAATGGAGGCAAAGTATCCTGCTTCAGACAGAATGTTCCAGGATCAATTTGATGCCAGTCAATTTACAAGGGAGTTTTTCTCATTTTTTTTCCTCTCATTTTCCTTCCCTGTTCTCCCCTTGTCCTCTTATGGAGTTAGTTAAAATAAATATCAGGCAAAATGCAGACTCAGATGAGCAAAGGAGGAGGCTGTGCAAAGGAGAAGGCCGGGTTGTGGGCTCTGGGTCTATTTTGGAGTTCTCTGCAATAATTGCCTCTTTCTGACTTCCAGAGTCATTATGTAGAAGCAGCCACCCCTTCAAATTTGTTTAAAACTTAGAGAAGTTTTGGTAACAGTAGGAGTTGAAATAAAGAACCTTATTATGAAAGAACAGACAGCCAGGCTTTGACGAGAAACTGAAAGAGGATGAAGCAGGAAGAGCCAAGAGCCAACAGCGACTTTGAGGTTTTGAGCCTTTGTGACTAAGAACATAATCTACGTGGCTACTGACACAGATTAGGAAGTCCAAGGGACAAATGATTTTCTGAGGATGATGACAAGCTTGCTTCTTGATATGTTAAGTATGAAATTCAGGTGGGTAATGCAAACAGCCTGGGGTCATTGTGCAATAAGAAACTGTAAGGTCTTTTAGGCTGACGGCACCATTGACGCTATGGTGACCCCGGTGACCCGCACATACACCTCTGGAGGGCCTTCTGGAATTAGAAAACCTGAAGTAGCTGGAAGACCATGAAAAAAGGAAGAATGATCATCCCCTGTGGCACCTAACTAACCTGAGACATTCTTCTATTGTTTCTTATTCCGGCCTCAACTGACAAGGCCGTTGGACTTTGTAATCGACCTTGGTCGACTTTGTGACTCCACACCCTAGGACATCCTTTTAGCTTGCAAACCTATGACCCCCCTCCCAGCTTGCAAAAAACACCCTAAACTGTAACTTCTGTAACTTTCCACTGCCTACCCTAAACCTGTAAAACCAGCTCCTATCCCTCCCCACAACGTTGACTCTCTTTTCAGACTCAGCCCACCCGCACCTGGGTGAATAAACAGCCATATTGCTCACATGAAGCCTGTTTGGGGAGATCTCTTCATTCAGAGTGCGTGTTTTAACAGAAACTAGATTTGAATGGAGAGAACAGAGAAGATAGTGGCTCTTAACACTTCCTCCTCCTCTCTAGTTTATTCCCTGTGTTGCATCCAGCCTTATCTTTGTAAATCACTGGTCTGGTCAGGTGACACCTGGTTTATCTAGAAAATTGATTAATCTATCTGGCTTCATTTTTTTGGTGGATTACTTGAAGTTCCCTGCAAGTCACAGTATCCACGAGTATGAGTTTTCTTCGTTTTCCTTTTTCCTCCCTAATCTAGATAGAAGGCAGGTTTATCAGAGAACATGAATTTAATTCATTGTCAACATGATGAGTGTCACAAAAAATAGGTTAACAAACTCCCTGAATGGGTAATTGTGAGGATTAAATGAATTGGAGTGACACGATAATATAATGGGATTCTACAAATTATATTTTTTATTATTTATAGCTTCCCTAGAAGAAGAGAGTTGCTCAGTAGAACAAACACAGCCTGGTTTTTGCCTCCTGGTAGATTCAAACCCAGCACTGTTTGGGCCACACAGAAGCGTAATCTCAGAGTGTCTAATCATGTCCAGAAGAAGTTTTGTATATGTACTCGTCCACCTTGAAGCTTTGGAACCCTAAATTCCATCTGATACTGGGGTTTCTCTCTTCCTTTCTGATTCACTGGAGACAAACAATCAATATGGCCTTTTCAAAATGTCCTATTTTGCCCAGAGATAGTGTGGATCAGTATTGGGCCTATGAGGCTTAGTTCATCATCTAGGATGTTTTGTCTTAAATGCCTAGCAGAAGTGGTTTTTTTTTTTTTTTTTTTTTTTTTGGTCTTTTTTGATAGTGAGAGCAGCTTGTGCACTGATTTTGTCTTCATGATCCTGAAATCCTTGCTATCCCTGATTAGACCTGAACAATTCTATTGTAAATATCCCTGGTTTGAACATCAGTTGTCTGATTGGCACCTAAGTGAGACCACTTGAGGTTTTTCTGGTGATGGAGGGAATCATGGAATTTAAGGATGGAAGGGATATTAAAGTTTTTCCAAAGTAATATCACACACACACACACACACACACACACACACACACACACACTTACTGGAGTGACAGCTTTGTGAAAAGGTTAATCTTTGGTTAGACGTTTCTATTCTGGCCAGGCGTGGTGGTTCATGCCTGTAGTTCCAACACTTTGGGAGGCTCAGGCAGGAGTTTGAGGCCAGCCTGGCCAACATAGTGAAACCCTGTCTCTACTAAAAATACAAAAACCAAGTGGTGTGGTGGCATGCACCTGTAATTCCAGCTACTAGGGGGGCTGAGGCAAGAGAATTGCTTGAACCTGGGAGACAGAGGTTGCAGTGAGCCAAGATCACACCACTGCACTCCAGCTTGGGCAACAGCAAGACAAGACTCCATCTCAAAACAAATCAAAACAAAACTAAACAACAAATATTTCTGTTCTGTAAGCATGAAGATATTTTAATAATTACAGCCCCATGTGCAATAACAAAACCTCAGGAGTAACCAAAATATCTAGTAGAGAAATAAGTCGCCATTATACAAGAGGTAAAAATTATATCTGTGCATATTTGTGAAAATGTTTGTTATGATTTCAAATGAAAAAAAGCAAAATATAAACTGCATTTATATGACTCTTAAAACTAACCATGGACAAGAAGATGGGAAAACATGGAAAATAAAAACATTGTTATGCTTGGGCTATGAGGGTAATTTTTATTATCCTTTAAACATTTATAAATATTCTATAATTGTACATATTCAGGGTTCATATATCAAATTAATAAAAACAAGAAGTTGGTTGAACATTTTTTTTTTCTGCTTGAAAACAGAAAAAGTAAAAAGGAGATAATAATTTACAGTGGAATTCTCTAGGGATCAGAGGCAATGATTAAAAAAAAGATTTTAAGTTTATTTAGTGAAGCTAGTATTCCATATCCTCCGCAACCTATTTTATTTTACCTTTCTTTATTTTATTTATTTATTTTTTGAGATGAAGTCTTGCTCTGTCACCCAAGCTGGAGTGCAATGGCATGATCTCCGCTCACCGCAACCTCTGCCTCCTGGGTTCAAGCAATTCTCCTGCCTCAGCCTCCTGAGTAGCTGGGATTATAGGCACGTGCCACCATGCCTGGCTAATTTTTGTATTTTTAGTAGCGACAGGGTTTCACCATATTGGTCAGGCTGGTCTCAAAACTCCTGACTACAGGTGATCCGCCCACCTTGGCTTCCCAAAGTGCTGGGATTACAGGTGTGAGCCACCGTGTCTGGCCTCTGATATTTCTTAAGTAGCAAATATACATCTTCTTTAGATGCTCAATCAAATAAAGGGCAAGTCAAAAAAAAGTTAGTTTTAGTCTAAATTGGTTGTAAGCCTAGGCATCTAAGAAAATTTGTACTGGAGAGTACAATTCTGTGCGCTTCAGAATAACTCAGCATAATTTTATGAAAACCCTCTTGGCACTTGGTTAATTGGATAAATGAGAAGAACTGATCTCCACTGTAAAGTCGTAACCCATGATTTGGCTTTTCCATTTGCTTAAACTTTGCATATTCCTGTTTCCTCTTTGCTTTGCTGACCTTATCCTTGCTAATGACACAGGAGTTAAGAAGAAATCACTTAGGCAGATAACAAAGGTGTGGGAGTTCTCTGTAAGGCAGTTGTTTGCTTTTCATGAAAAGCAGCCCCAGATCATTTTCTAACAAAGAGCAGCCTGTAAACTCGAGCTGCAGACAGACGTGAATGCCCGCAGGAACTGGGGACTAGAGATGTTCAACATGGCGGCGCCATCCTCCCTTCTCTTTGTCAGCCATGTGTGCAGTAAAGAGCCGATGAGATGGCACCGATCAACAGGAAAGCACATTTGCATAATAAAATCAGGGTGGGGTCACCAGTCTTCCCTGAATGCTATCTGTCATACCTGTCATATCTGTCATATCTGTCATTTACCGTAAACCAATCTGTCAGCCCTGTGTAAATCAGACATGGCCTCCTCAAACCTGACTATAAAATTCAGCATCTACCCACCGGTCCTTCCCGCTGGGAGATTCCCTTCTTTATGGAAAGAGCTGTTTTTCTTTCTCTTCTGCCCATTAAACCTTTGCTTCTAAACTCCTTGTGTGTGTCCATGTCCTAAAGTTTCCTGTCATGCAACGACGAACCACAGGGTATGGACCCCAGACAAGGTAGCCGCTTCACTAGGAGGTGACCAGTTCCTGGAGGTGGTGACTTTAGCATTTGGCCCAGAGGGACAGTAACTGACAGGGCTCTTCTATCTAACAAATGTGAAGTCACATTGAATCTCTTTGAGGTGACTGGAACAGAGCTGGGAACAGAGAAGTAGAGCATGAAACGTTTTGAAATAATTTGAAATTTTGCCACTATGCTTTTTAATAAAAATAGTTTAATAAAGACTATTTTCAGGTAAAAAAAAAATCCTACCATCAAATAGACTTAACAATATAAATTCATTTAAGGAAATGCAAAGGAAACAGCATTTGAGACTACACAGATACCCAAGCATATAGGTGGCTGCTTGTTAGGTTAGAGCTTAATGGCCTTGTTTGAATGGTCCTGGATAATGATTAACCAAGAAAATGTACTTTGGGCCTGAACCTAACTCTCCTAAGGTTGTGGGCATTTGTACTGATGTAACAGTGTTGCTAGATCAACGGGAAAAACATTAACAACTAGACAGAAAAACACACTTACTTCCGTCTCCACCCTCTGGCTCCAGTGTCCATCTGCGTGTTTGGAGAATGGAACCACTTAGATTGGTTACTACGGTCTTGAACATATCATTTAGATTTCGTTGATAAGAGAAAACTCGTTCCTCTTTTATTTTCTCTTCCCAAAGTGCATGATCCATGCATTTCCCCTCCTTCCCTCCCCACCATACCTACTCCTTTTCATTTGTTCATTTATTTGTTTCTTTTTTTAACTTCCGTACTTCGTATCTGGGACAGCTTAGGTAGCTAGCCTGCAGCGGACTGCCCAGTGCCGCTGACGCATCTTCGCAGGAAGCCTCTTCCACTGCTTCGTTCCTTACTTTTCACGTGTTTGGTAAATGAGGCAGCCTGGAATAAGGTCCTAATGTCAAAAGAGCTCAAAAGAAAAGTTATTCCTGCAAACGTCCTCCCTCTCACAGAGGATTCTCCGTAGCCGCCAGAGCCCTGGCATGCAGGGATGATGAATGTGACATCAACAGGCCTCAGGGCCGGAAGAACCCCCATGCCACTTTGTGGACTGTGTGTCACCTTTCGCTTGTCTCCTTCCCTTTGGGAAGACGTTGTTACTATTGTTTCACAGATGAGGAAACCAAGGAGCAAGAAGCTTAAAAAGTCAGGTGTGATCAAACAGCTGATAACTGATAAAACCAGAAGAATTTGAGCCAAAAACCTTCAGTCCAAAAATGTACCAGACTTTCCACAAGGTTAGCAATTTTGTTAGTAGAAATACATCTATACCTGTCAATTATGTTACAACCTGGAAGATGCATGATGAAATGCTTCTGAGTGAGAAAAGCCTCGAATTTCACTGGAGAAAACCAGAGATCCCAGTCAGGATAAGGAAGCACCAAGCGGGGTCAGCTTGGAGGTGAATTGATTTCACCATGTGTGTTAGTTTACTAGGCTGCTGTCACAAAGTACCACAAAGTGGAAGGTTTACAACAGCAAAAACTTACTTTTCCCAGTGCTGGAAGCTGGGAAGTCCAAGATCGAGGCAGATCTGGCGACTGCTGAGGACCTGCTTCCTGGTTCGCAGACCGTGCCTTCTCATTATAACCTCATGTGGTGCGAGCAGGGAGCTCTCTGGGGGCTCTGTTATAACAGGGTCACTAAGCCCATTCACAAAGGCTTGACCCCCGTGACCTAATTACCTCCCAACGGTCCACCTCCCAATACCATCACCATGGGGGTTAGGATTTCAGCATGGGAAGGACTGAAATTCAGACATTCAGGCCGCAGCAATCAGATGTCCATAGCAATCCAGCCTTCACTCTCCAGTCCCCAGGGCTCCCTGAGTGCATGTGCATCTGGGCAGCAGTGCTCTTTGGAAGTGTTTAGCTGAATGTAACTGTTAATGGCACCTTATCCAGGGAACAGCCGTTGTGGCCCCTGTTAGCCTGATTCTGGGGAGAACAGATAGTGTTTAAGAATTAGGATGGTCTCCAAGCCTGGGCGTGGTGGCTTAGGCCTGTAATTCCAGCACTTTGGGAGGCCTAGGCGAGTGGATCACCTGCGGTCGGGAGGTCTACCAACGTGAAGAAACCCCATCTCTACCAAAAATACAAACAATTAGCTGGGCGTGGTGTCGCACATCTGTAATCCCAGCTGCTCAGGAGGCTGAGGCAGGAGAATCACTTGAACCTGGGATGCAGAGGTTACTGTGAACCGAGATCACACCATTGCACTCCAGCCTGGACACAAGAGCAAAACTCTGTCTCAAAATAATAATAATAATAATTAGGATGGTCTTCAAGTTAAATGACTGTCCCCGTTCTAACCACAGCTCCATGTGACAGCAGGGCTTATACCCTTTGAATTTCCCCTTTTCCCTCTGCTTCTATCAGAAATTGGCCAACTCCTGACAGATTCCATGATCCCTGCACTAGTTCTTAACTTCTGACACATTCCACAATGCCAGGTCTTGAGAAATGGGAACCTATATCTCATTAGGTTTTCTCCTTTAAAAGTTCAGATAGGCATTTCACCTTACTTAAAAAGATCAAATTTGATAATATTCAAGAAATAAAAGAACTTTAAGTCAATTTATGCTGATCAGTATAAAGTTGTGTTTGACTTACAATAAACTTTAAGTTAAAACATGCTTTCAAGCTTAAATATAATCGTAAGAGTTTTAACTGATAAATATCTTTTGCAGAATAGAAAGTTATCTTTGTAGGGCCAGGCACAGTGACTCACGCCTGTAATCCCAGCACTTTGGGAGGCCAAGGCAGGTGGATCAGGGTTCGAGACGAGCCTGGCTAACAGAGTGAAACCCCATCTCTACTAAAAATACAAAAATTAGCCGGGCGGGATGGTGAGTGCCTATAATCCCAGCTACTCAGGAGGCTGACGCAGGAGAATCACTTGAATATGGGAGGTGAAGCTTGCAGTGAGCCGAGATCATGCCATTGCGCTCTAGCCAGGTGACAGTGTGACTCCGTCTCAAAAAAAAAAAAAAGTTATATTTGTATACCAAGTCCAGCTTCATATATATTTGAATATATATTTATGTGTGTGTATGTGTATAGATGTTTATAGATATCTACATAATATGATAATATATTGGGCAGGGTGAAAGTTATCTTTATATACTAACTCCAGCTTCATATATATGTATCTATACACACATAAATATATATTCAAATATATATAGATATGTATACACACACACACACACACACAGACAAGTGTGTATTTAGAGTCCACTTGACGGTCAGTTTGAGAGCAGTATGTAATACAGTGCCGTAGGAGGCCGGGGCTTCTCAGTCTTGGCACTGCCGGCATTTTGTAGCACGTGTCTCTCTGTGGGGGCTGTCCTGGCATTGCAGGTGTTTAGCAGCATCCGTGGCTTCCACTCACCAGATGCCAGTGGCACCTTCCTCCACCCTGTCCAATTTGTGATGACCAAAAATGTCTCCAGTTGTCGCCAGTGTCTCATGGGAGGACAAAATTGCTCAAAGTAAGAACTACCAGTTTGCATTGATCGCAGTTACACTAAATTATCTGTGTATTCTTAGAGTTGTTTTTTTTTTTTTTTTTCCCAAGACAGGGTTTTACTCTGTTGCCCAGGCTGGAGTACAGTGGCATGATCTCGGCTCACTGAAACCTCCACTTCCCAGACTCAAGTGATTCTCCCACCTCAACCTCCCAGGTAGGTGTGTGTCTCCACGCCCGGCTAATTTTTGTATTTTTAGTAGAGATGGGGTTTCACCATGTTGGCCATGCTGGTCTCAAGTGATCTGTCTGCCTCCCAAAGTGTTGGGATTATAGGCATGAGCCACCAGGCCTGGCCAGAGTTTTTATCATATATATTTACCACTATGCTATTGTGTACCCAAAGGTTCATGACTATATTTTTAATGTTTTTTTTTTATCATTACCAAGTCACTCTTTTAAAATTAAATGCCATATTATCTTTTCATGAATATTGTTATTTCTACTACTTGTATTTGCATTTTCCCAAATGAATTATGGCTCATCCCTTTATTTTCAACCCCTTAATACAGTCTCTGGTTCAACATTTCTACCACTACTGCCGCACCTAACCTGGCCTTCTGCAGACGGAAAGCTGAATCCATTTCAACCACAGTTCTTTGGAAGCACAGGCAGAGTCGTGCGCTTAATAGGGAGAGTACCTTTTTTGATCTTATATCTTGGTCAGTTTTGGCTGCTATAACAAAGTACCACAGATCAGGTGGCTTGTAAACAATAGATATTTATTTCTCAGTTTTGGAGATTTATTCCAATTTTGGAGGCTGGAATTCTGAGATTGGGGTGCAGCAATGTTAGGTTCTGGTGAGGGTCTGGTTTGCTGGCTCGTCGTACACTCACATGAGAGCTCTTTAGGGTCCCTTTCACAAGGTCGCTAGTCCCATCGACAAGGGCTTCTCTCTCATGACCTAATCATCTTCCAGAGGCTTCACCTCCTCATACCATCGCAGTGGGGGTTAGGGCTTCAACATATGAATTTTGGGTGGACACAAACATTCAGTCCATAAGGTCTTACCTTGTGTACTGATATTGAGCTGTATTACTGAAAATTTGAGAATCTCGTATCCCACAATTTTCTGCTCTTAATTGATGTAATTTTTGGACTTTAAGTAGAAGACATTAAGTATAATATGCTTTTCAGTGGAATTGTCTGTGAAGTTTGATGCTGCCAAAGGAAAAAAATAGATACTTTCTAACCCCAGTGACTAAGACACTGATGTTGGAGTCTGTTTGTATGGGGAGCAGGATGGGTACCGTAATGCTGCACTCAGGTGCAGCCCTGCCCCTCCTACTTGCCACTGATTTTGTGGTTAGGGCGAAAAGCTTCTGAGAATGCAGCCTATAGAAATGAGCACGGCTGCCTTGCACTGAAAATCTTGCTGAAAAGCCCCTTTTGTTTCTGGGATGTGCCAGATGGGAGTGTTCTCTGTACAAACAAACATTCAAAATCCTTGAGAAGAGATATGTAGGTTACAGTTTAACATTCGTTATCTCTAACAGGAGGAGGACAAATTCCTGAGGCAAAGGAGTTGCAGTAGAAATTCTTGAAATTTAACAAGGACAGCGAATGTTCCATTCATTTAATGTTGGGTAGTGAATTGGAGGTACCCTTCCTGGTCCCGCCCCACGGGTCCACCCCTTCTGCAAGGACTGGTTTCCGCCCACTCATCTGTCATCTTGCTCAGTTGTCACCTACACAAAGCCCTCCTTTCTTCTCTGCAGGCAGTGCTGACGGCTTCCTCCTCACTGTCCCCAGCTCTTTGTGTGTGCTATATTTAGAATGAACAAATTGTTCAGTAATGATTTGTTTACATATCTGTCTCTCCCAGTAGGTGATGAGCTCTTTGGAGTCGGGGTCCATGTCTTCATCATTTTCAGACACGAATCTCCTTTTGTTGAATAAATCTTCGAGTCCGTTTTCAGATATTTCTGAACTCCTTTTAGAGATTCCCCTTGTCAGTAGCATAACCTCCAAACCTCACTTCTGTTGAGTACCTTGACACCCCAGTTAGACTGAAATTTTTTTTTTTTTTGAGATAGAGTTTCACTCTTGTTGCCCAGGCTGGAGTGCGATGGCCACAATCTCGGCTCACCGCCACCTCCGCCTCCTGGGTTCAAGTGATTCTCCTGCTTCAGCCTCCTGAGTAGCTGGGATTATAGACATGTGCCACCATGCCCAGCTAATTTTGTGTTTTTAGTTAGAGACAGGGTTTCTCTATGTTGTTCAGGCTGGTCTCGAACTCCCAGCCTCAGGTGATCCGCCTACCTTGGTCTCCCAAAGTGTTGGGATTACAGGTGTGAGCCACCGCACCTGGCCAGACTGAGTATTTACAGCTCTCCGGAGATGCTGGGCTCTCTCTCCCCTTTCTTCTTTTACCAATAATGTTCACTTTATTTTGAATATATCTGCCCAAACACCAAAAATCAACTACCCTTTCTCTGTTTTGGGTTAACACTTCCTCATTCTCAGAGGGGTTAGAGCACACCTTGGGAGTCGCTACAGTATTCTGTGATTTTCCCAAAATATCATTGATTATGATCGCCTCCTTATGTGTCTGCCTTGCCCTCGAGGTTGGATAGTGCTGGAGTAGCTGTATGCAGTTTCCCTGCCTCGTAGCAGAGGGCCTGGTACTCAGTCAATGTTAGTGGGATTATGTTTCTTACAAAAGCCACATAAAATATTCTGAAACTTCATAGTAATAGAGAAAGAGTGTGTAATCTGAAATAGAAATGTTGAGTTCTTGTCCAGATTCTGCTATTTACCACTAGGGAGGAAAATAAAACATAAAAGTTTGTCTATGTTTAGAAAGGAGCAGACGTAAGCAAAGAAAAATAGGCTTCTACCAGGAGGTAGGACTCCAAGTACCAGGGCAGTGAAGAAACAGACAAGCTAGCTTAGCAGCAACTAGGGGTAACAGGGTACAACAGGAGGGGCCGGGCACGGTGACCCATGCCTGTAATCCTAGCACTTTGAGAAGCCGAGGCAGTGGGTGGATGGCTTGAGGTCAGGAGTTCCAGACCAGCCTGGCCCACATGGTGAAACCCCGTCTCTACTAAAAATACAAAATTTGCCAGGTGTGCTGGCGTGTGCCTGTAATCCCAGGTTCTTGGGAGGCTGAGACAGGAGAATCACTTGAGCCTGGGAGGTGGAGGTTGCAGTGAGCTGAGATTGTGCCACTACATTCCAGCCTGAGCGACAGAACGAGACTCTGTCTCAAAAAAAAAAAAAAAAAAAAAGATACAACAGGAGGAAAGGGGGCATCAGCTCTTCGTGTTACCAAATGGCCTGGCAATGCAGGAACCTCAAGTACGGTCCTCTGGCCCAGGCAGGCGGGCGACACCAAGATTGCCCCAGGGAAGAAAGGAAAGAAAAGAATTGGTTTTTGATTTTGGATACAGAGAGGATCTCAAGCCTGAGGTTTTTAAATTTGTGCCCATGCCTGCTGTTCATTCCCCTGGTGAAGCTGCTGGAACAAATCCGCGTCCGCCTCGTGTGGCCTGCTGCGTGGAAGGGAGACAGCAGAGCGCACACTTTGGCAAGGCTTGCGACATGTTGGAAATGTGACAGCTGCCTAGACTGCTCGTCCTGGGCTTTGGCCACACTGACCACCTGTCCGTGAGGCAGCAGGTCACTGAATGTCTTTGAGCCTCAGGATTTCTCTGTAAAAATGAGGATATTTATTTACAATATGAATCTAAGACAATATTAGCTTTGAGCTTTTTAGAAATACAATTGTTTATGCCATCTGTCCATGGCCACTCATGGAATTAAGCAAAGATCTAGGAGGGCAGGAGTGCGTCTGGGGCCCTCTGTGTCCTCATGGAGCTGTTCAACCTGCTGTCACACACAGTGAGTGCTTTAAAATGGAATTTACTCTTTGACAGATGTGCAGCCATTTGTCTTTCAGTCTCTGTCCTATGGCTTAGATACCTCCAGCCTAGGTGGCCAGGGTAGTGCATTGCATACAGTTCAGACAGATGAGCATTCAAAAGGTGGTACAGTGAGGGCTCCCGGACGTTGCATAGGCTCTGGAGTCAGAATGAATTCTATCCTTGCTCTGTGTGACCTTGAGCAAGTCATGTATTACTTCTCCAAACCTGAGATCACTATCTCCACTATGAAAATAGCAGAGCACCCACCTCCTGCGTGATGTGGGGAGCCTCTGGGCAATGCATGTACAGCACTTCCCTGCAGGCAACGCCCCAGCGTGATCAGCTGGCAGTGGATGCCAGTTACGCTGGCTCCTTAGTGAGTCCTGATGTGCATATGTGACATGGTTATTGTTATCCTTACTTTGCATATGAGGAGAATGAGCCTTTTCATTAAGTGGCTGATCTTGGATTTTTTTTTTTTTTAAGACAGGGTCTCACTCTGTTGCCCAGGTTGGAATGCAGTGGTACGATCATGGCTCACTGCAATTCTAACCACCCAAGGCGTTCACCTTACCCGCTGCCTAGACAGAGCCGATTCATCAAGACAGGGGAATTGCAATAGAGAAAGAGTCATTCATCCAGAGCTGGCTGTGTGGGAGACTGGAGTTTTATTATTACTCAAATCAGTCTCCCCAAGCATTCGGGGAGCAGAATTTTTAAGGATAACTTGGTGGGTGGGGGAAAGCCAGTGAGCCAGGAGTGCTGATTGGTCAGAGATGAAAAAATAGGGAATCGAAGCTGTCCTCTTGTGCTGAGTCAGTTCTTGGGGGGGGGGGCACAAGATCAGATGAGCCAGTTTATTGATCTGGGTGGTCCCAGCTGATCCATCAAGTATAGGGTCTGCAAAATACCTCAAGCACTCATCTTAGGAGCAGTTTGGAGAGGGTCAGAATCTTGTAGTCTCCAATTGCATGACTTCTAAACCATCATTTCTAATCTTGTGGCTAATGTTAGTCTTACAAAGGTAACCTAGTCCCCAGGCAAGAAGGAGGTCTGCTCTGGGAAAGGGCTGTTACCATCTTTGTGTAAACTATAAACTAAGTTTCTCCCAAAGTTAGTTCTGCCTATGCCCAGAAATGAACAAGGACAGCTTGGAGATTAGAAGCAAGATGGAGTTGGTTAAGTTAGATTTCTTTCACTGTCTCAGTCATAATTTTGCAAAGGTGGTTTCAATACCTCAGCTTCCCAAGCTCAAGTGATCCTCCTGCCTCAGCCTCCCATGTAGCTGGGAGTAGAGCTGCGGACTACCACACTTGACAATTTTTTATTTTTTTGTGGACATGCATGGGGTCTCACTATATTGCCCAGGCTGGTCTCAAATTCCTGGGCTCAAAGGATTTCCTGCCTCAGCTTCCCAAAGTGATGAGATTACAGGCATGAACCACTGTGCCCAGCCTGATTTGGGTTTTGAACACAGTTCTACTGGACCCCTTGAGAGGAGCACTTTTCACAGTGCCATGCTGAATAGGAAGTAATCCTTAAGGGGCTTTCTTTTGACTGTGGACAAGCCACTGCCCTTCTTTTCTTCTTCCTTGCCTTCAAGGAAGTTCTTCCTTTGTACTAGAACCCCAGTGTGATCAGGGCCTTTTTTCCTACCCACGGCCAGGCTCTCAGGGAGAGTGATCCTATTTCCCCCAAGCATAAGTCCTGGTGAGTTTAGGTCAGCTGTTACTATAATGATCACACTCTCTCTGGGGAACAGGCTCATGGCAGTTCTCGGGGAGTTGGGAGAGAGGAGGAGTCTTCAGGCCAAAAAATAAACACAGCTGGTAGTGACCCAACAGAATGATGGTGAAAATCTGAGTCCTTGAAGTGGCTGTGGATTTGTTTAATAAAACCATCCTGCGACCCACTACCCCACCTATTTTTAAGTCACATAATAGAAAAAAAAGTCTGTATGTATTCAGTACAGTCACAACCATGCATTTTCTTTCCCAAATAGTTTTGATCTTTGGTTGGTTGAATCTGTGGATGCAGAACCCATGAATATGGAGGACTAACTGTATTTACAGCCAAAAGCATCTCAATGGATTTATGATCACATCAATCAATCAAGAGGGCTGATTAACGTAGTCAAATCTTTGAGGGATTGGTGAACACTAGAACCACTGTTTCAGATCTGAGATAGGCAATCTGTGAGTGAATTATGCCATTTTGGGCTTGGAGGAATGAGAGGTCATCAAGCCTAGTGTTTACTAAACCTTTTTTTTTAAAATTTTTTGTAGAAACAGAGTCTCATTGTGTTGACCAGGCTGGGATTGAACTCCTGGGCTCAAGTGATCCTCCCACCTCTGCCTCCAATGGAAATCTATACTGACCATTCCAGTTACCTATTTCTGCAGAACAAATCACCCCCAAAAGTTAATGACGTAAAAGAACAAAAAATCATTTTATTATTGTGAAGGTCAGTTTTATGTATGAACGTGGCTTGGTTATAGTAAAGAGTAATTCAAATACTAACTTAGCTTGTTGCTGTAGAGGAATTTTGTAGATGTAATTAGCATCTACAATCAATTGACTTTGAGTCACTTATCCTTGGCAATTTGGTTGGGTCTGACTCAGTCAGTTGAGAGGCCTGAAGAGCAGAACTGAGGCTTCCCTGAGGAAGAAGACATTCTGCCTGTAGACTCAGCGTCAACTCAAACTGCCCATCCAGCCTGCCCTTCATGACGTCCTGCCTTACAGACTTCAGATCTACCTAATCAGCTCCCGAAATCACAAAGCTAACTCTTGCGATCAATCTAGATCCTTCCATTCTGGATCGTTTCTATGAACTCCTGACTAATATTATTATTATCTCTCACGATTCTGAGGGTTGACTGGGCTCAGTTAGGTTTTTGCTTGGGGTCCCTCAAGCAAGTACAGTTAGGCAATGGCTGGGACTGGAGTCACCTTGAAGGTATCACTCACATGTCTGACCCTTGACTGGGACTTCAGCTGGGCATTGGCTGGAAAACCTAGACGTGGCCTTTTCATGTGGTCTGAGCTTTCTCATAGCATGGCAGCTGGCATCCATGAGGGAGTACCCCAAGAGAAGGAAGTGGAAGAGCATAGCATTTTCTTTTTAATGACCTAGACTCAGAAATCATAGAGCCTCAATGTAGCCATCCTTTATTGGTAAAGGCAGTCATAAATATCTATCTAGGCTCAACGCAAAGAACACAGACCCTGCCACTCCACGGGAGGAGAATTAATGTCACATTGTAGAATAGCGTCTGCCACAGTGAACACATTTTTACCAATTTGTGGTTGGATGACAACAATCAAACCAAATTATTTCTATTTAGAAGACAATTTAGAGGACAGTCCAACATTCTGAAGTTTTGATAGTAAAATATCCTATATTTAGTGAAATGGTGATAATTGTATATCATTTGGTGATTCATTTTGTAAATGTATTTACTGTGTAAAAATAAAACGCTGGTGACTTCAGGTCAGCTCCCAAGCTTTTGTGAAATTCAGAATTTGGCAATTTGGTTGCGTCCACTTTTCTACTGAGTGTTGTGAGGACATTTGCAGCATTCTCTGTAGTGAACATTTATTCTCCGGAAACTTCTGGTCACCTCAGGACCCCTCATTGAAGGATTTATCACTCTTATTGCCAGCAGTCCTTAACAGTGTAACATTCTTACCTTCTGCCCTGCTGATCTGGAATCTTTCCTCTCTCTTTATTTAACAGCTTTTTAACTTTCAGCACCCCACCATTAAGTCTTCCTTTTTCAGGTTGAACAATCTCAATTCCTATAAATATTCTTTATGTGACCCAGTCAATATATTGGGTAAGCTTGTGTGTAATGGTGGTGATATGGCTTGAATGTTTGTCCCCTCAAAATCCCATGTTAAAATGTCATTCGCAGTGTTGAAGGTGGGGCCTGGTGGGAGGTGTTTGGTTAGAGGGGTGGGTCCCTTGCCACTGGCTCGATGTCTTCCCCTTGGAAATAATCGAGTTCTCACTCTGTTAGTTCACAGGAGAGCTGGTGCTTTAAAAGTCTCGCATCTCTCTTTGCCTCCTCTCTCTCACATATGACATACCTGCTCCCCCTTTGACATGATTGGAAGCTTCCTGAGGCCTCACCAGAAGCAGATTCTGGCACTATGTTTCTTGTAGTGTGAAGAACCAAAACCTCTTTTTAAAATAAATTACCCAGTCCCACGTATTCCTTTTTAGCAACAAACCCTAATAAATACAGGTAGTATTAGTTCAGTCTTACAGGATCTCAATATTCTCAATTTGTTTGTGCTGGAATTATGATCTTCAGGGTACTTATTGGCTGTAAATCTGTGTTTTGCAATGCTGCCGCTGCACTTCTGGAAGCACTACAGTTTGGTGGTGTTCTTCCTTAACATGTGATTACAACAGAAAACATGTTCTGAGCAATACAGAATATAATGAGTCTATACTACCTTTAATAAATATACTATATGTCTATGAATACATCCTAAAACTCTTCAAAAAAACTATGTATGACATGAAGATGGTACATATTAAATATGTAGTTAATTTTTTTAAAATAGCAAAATGAATAGTACTTACTTGTATTTATCTAATATAAAAATTAGGGCTTCTCATTATTCTGCTGTTTTCTGAGAAGTCCTAACATTGGGCTAAAGGTAGGTTTTTTTCCCATAATTTATGGGGGTACAGGTGGTATTTGGCAACATGAATAAGTTCTTTAGTGGTGATCTGCGAGATCCTGGTGCACCCATCATCCGAGCAGTGTGTACTGCACCGTATTTGTTGTCCTTTATCCCTCACCCCCTCCCACTCTTCCTCCCAAGTCCCCTAAGATTATTGTATCATTTTTTAACAAATTTTTTGAGACGGAGTTTCGCTTTTGTTGCCCAGGCTGGAGTGCAATGGCCAGACCTCGGCTCACTGCAACCTCTGCCTCCTGGGTTCAAGTGATTCTCCTGCCTCAGCCTCCCAAGTAGCTGGGATTACAGGCATGTGCCACCACAGCCTGCTAATTTTGTATTTTTAGTAGAGACGGGGTTTCTCCATATTGGTAAGGCTGGTCTCATACTCCCGACCTCAGGTGATCCTCCCGCCTCTGCCTCCCAAAGTGCTGGGATTACAGGCATGAGACGCTGCACCCAGCTTTGTGTTTTCATAGCTTAGCTCTCACGTATCAGTGAGAACATACAACGTTTAATTTTCTATTCCTGAGTAATATGTAGTTAATTTTAAACCTACATTTAAAAAAATCTAAGTTTCTAGTTTTCTTCATTTTGTCTTTATGCATTTGAGTATTGTTACTTTAAATTTTCAACTTCACCTTTATTCCTATTTTCATTACTTTTACTATTGTTATTACTACTATTGCTGCTAAATATTGATAATAATGTGTTTCTATTGCTAGTTTTTGTCCCTCAGTTTCTTCTCTCCAGGTATAGTTGGTTCTGGTGCCTTCCTCTATACTTCTCTCTCACTCTTTTTTTTTTTTTTTGAGATGGAGTCTTGCTCTGTCGCCCAGGCTGGAGTGCAATGGCATAATCTCGGCTCACTGCAGCCTCTACCAGGTTCAAGCGATTTGTCCCCTCAGTCTCCTGAGTAGCTGGGCTTACAGGCACCTACCATCATGTTTGACTAATTTTTGTATTTTTAATAGAGACAGGGTTTCACCTTGTTAGCCAGGCTAGTCTTGAACTCCTGACCTCATGTGATCCGCCTGTTTTGGCCTCCCAAAGTGCTGGGATTACAGGTGTGAGCCAACGCACCTAGCCTTTTTTTTTTTTTTTGAGACGGAGTTTTGCTCATGTTGCCCAGGCTAGGCTGCAGTGGTGCGATCTCAGCTTATTGCAACCTTGCAACCTCTGCCTCTCGGGTTCAAGCAATTCTCCTGCCTCAGCCTCCCAAGTAGCTGGGATTACAGGTACGAGCCACCACACCCAGCTAATTTTGTATTTTTAGTAGAGATGGGGTTTCACCATGTTGGTCAGGCTGGTCTTGAACTCCTGACCTCAGGTAATCCACCCACCTTGGTCCCAAAGTGCTGGGATTACAGGCGTGAACCACTGCGCCTGGCCTTGATTTTTGCTTCCTTTGCAAATTTGACATAATCATCCTGTAAACTTTCATCTAAGTCATTAACCAAAACTCTGAGCAGGATGGGCTTGAGTACAGAACTCTGGATCACTTCTCCAGCTGATTAACACTACCTCTTTGGGTGGATTTGTCCATGTGGCTTGAAGTGCACCTTAATGCATTACCATGTTAAATGCCTTTTTGAAATTACGACATCCTAGGCTGGACATCCTCCAGATTCTACCTATCTTTTCATTACCCAGAAGCCATATTATGTGAACTGGCTGACTTGTTTTTAGTGGTAATTTTAGGTGCCAACCAGAGGATTCACAGCCAAATGTTGTGCATCCAATTCTAGAGTTTGGACAGCTAAAAATTATCAGCAAATGTTTATCAACAGATTTAACCACCAAACATGAAATGAAGTGATAGATGTTTGGGTGTGCAAGTGAATCAACCCACTGAACAGCTTGGAAAAAGAAAGAACCTGGTAATGTCAAGGGCAGTAGACAGAGGTGGGGGCAGCTGAATTTTATTGTTCCTGTGCCTCCATGAATGCCCATGCTGATATGGTCTAGGAAGACAGAAATAAAGACTTAAGTAGTACTAATTTAAACTATGAGATTCTGATATGTCATTTTCACATTCATCTTAGTAGTCCATCATGTTCCCAGTCCCAACTAGTTCTGAGTGACTCCGAATTAATTCCAAGTTGATGATGGCTTTACTATGTTTTCAAACATTTAATTGATGAATTATCTTCAAGGTGTTTCTGAAGGCATATCAAGAATTTATCAGAGGTTTTGCTTTTAGAAAAAAAATGAATCTAATGGTTAAATTCTTTTTTCCATGAATTGTATCTTAGCACTTTAGACCCTTTTTTATTTTTTTAGAGACAGGGTCTCATTATGTTGCTCAGGCTGGTCTCAAACTCCTGGCCTCAAGCAGTCCTCCTGCCGTGGCCTCCCAAAATGCTGGGATTATAGGTGTGAGTCATTGTACCTGGCCCAGCCATTTTTGTGATTTATAGGAAAAACATTATTATGAGTTTTCCCCTAATATGTATGTTTCTAGAGGGAATATATCGTATTCATCTTTGAATTCTCTGAACAGTGCCCAATGCCTAGTGTAAAACAGACATTGCTAAGTGATTATCTGCTGGAACTGAATGAACTTGGTTGATTTTGTAACAGTTTCTTATTCTGTCCTCTTTTAAACTTTCACAAATAACTTCCAAAACCTGAGTGCCTTTGATGTCAAAAACGTATAGTCTTTCCTTTTGTATAACAATTGGCTGTCTCACATATACTGAGAAGTAAATTATTTGTTTCATTCAGCTAAGTGGAAATTCACACAAGGAATGCAGAAAAATGAACACAATATGTTATTTTCAGGTTACTCAAAAGAGAATGAAGGTCTGAGAAGTTTCTTAACATATATAAGTAGGATTTTATTGCAAAGGGAATTGGACGTTATTTTCCTGGGAAGCTTTGGTTCTACTAACAATGAAGCATTTATACGATGCATAATCCATGAATGTGAGTCGGTTTATCTTATTACATAATTTTCTATTGTGTTTAGTGTACATTAGTATCTATATCAGTACAAATAATTGATCTAGTTTTTGGTGAAAGCCAAACTAATATTTTATTGCATGATTATGTAAATTTGACAATATGCAAATTTCTGGGTGAATGTCTCTTGCTTCTGTTGCTTTTGTTTATTTATTCTTATTTTCTCTGAGTATAGTCATCTGAATATAGATGAGTGCATTAAAGCCGTCCTTTGACTCATTCTCCAGTCATCCATTAATACCAATTTTGGGGGCCAGGAGTGGTATCTCATGCCTGTAATCCCAGCACTTTGGGAGGCCCTGTAAGATGATCACTTGAGGCCAGGAATTTGAGACCAGCCTGGGCAACATTGTGAGACTCTGTCTCTACAAAAAATTTTTTTTAAAACTCACTGGCTGCAGTGGCATGTGCCTGTCATTCTAGGTACTTGGGAGTCTGAGGTGGGAGTATCATTTGAGACCAGGAGATCAGGCTGAGCTATGATCATGCCACTGTATTCCAGCCTGGATGACAGAAAGAGATCCTGTTCCCCCTCCCCACAAATCAAAACCACAAAAAACTGATTTTTGGGGGCCAATCTAAAGAGATGATCCACTCATTGGTCCACTTACCACGTACTTCTATGTTTGATACCTTTCATTAATAGCCTTCTCTTTACTTTGCACTCTTAACTTCTCTTCCATAGTTTTCTTTATTGATTTTTCTGCTCCTAACAATCAACATTCTTCATTTCCACAGTCTTTGCCAAAATAGCATTCCCTTTCCCATGGGAAAAATAGGCATAGAACTGCCTCTAAATCAAAGACCTCATGGCTTCTTGTGGGCCAGTGAAAACACACAGGCATTACCACAAATTGAATTCTGTTCTTGGAAGAAAGATTTACCTATTCCCAGCTATCTGCTTCTTGTTAGTTATGCCAGTCTGTCTGCAGTGACTTTATATGAGTTAAAACTAGTCAATGGGATAAGTCCCTAAAGTGTGTGCTTCTCTGGTAGGCAATTCTATCATTTCTAGTGATAGTACAATTTTGAAATAAAGTTGGAGTAAATATTAGAACTGTGCTTTCCTCTGTTATTTAAAAAGGGAAAGGAGATATAGAAATATATTTCTCTGTTTTAAAACTATGAATTCATTCTTCTTTATTTCAAAAAGAATCCATAAAAATACAAATTTACAAAAGAAAATATCTATAATTTCACCAACCGGGGAGAGAGTTAACATCTTAGTGGTTGTTCTTTCCAATTTTTGTATAAATATCATGTGTGTGTGTGCACTTTTCTATGTGTTTACCCTTTTATTTTTAAATAACAGAAATGTCATCATATACACAATCTGCCCGCCTCCTAAAATGAACTCACTTTGGGGGCAGGGACTGTCTTTCTAATTTTATTATCTGCTCTATTCTCATTCCTAGAAGAATGTCTGGTTTACTGCATGCTAATCCAACAGGACTGTGGTCTTGTAAGAAGAGGAAGACTCTCTCTCCACCATGAGAAGACACAATGAGAAGGCTGCCATCTGCAAGCCAGAAGGAGAGCCCTCACTGGAAGTCAGCCATGCTGGCACCCTGATCTCAGACTTCCAGCCTTCAGAGCTGTAAGAAAATTAATGTCTGCTGTTTATAAGCCACGTAGTCTCTGCTATTTTGTTATGGTAGCCCAAGTTAATACAGATGAATAGCCTTGTTCAAACGTTTTTCTTCCTCACTTATTTACTGAGGGTATATGTCTAGAAGAAAAATTGCATTGGTTAGAGAGGATGAACATTTTTAAGGCTTTTGATACCAGATGGTAAATTGGTCCTAGAAAGGTTGGATAATTTAAAATGTCACTGGCAGTGTATGACGATGGTCCCTTTATCTCCCCACCTTCTTGCTATCACTGGGAATCTGTTTGTTGATTTATTTTTAATTTTGATCAATTTTATGGGGAGAAGGTTTGTTATTGCTTTCATATTTGCAGCACATTGATGACTACTCACATTCAACATGTTTTCACATACCTGTGGAATATTTGTCTTTGCTCTTTTGTAAATTTTTTATTGTGGTCCTATGCCAATCTTTCTTTTGAGGGTTCTAAATTAATAGAAAGTCTAATTGTGTGTGTACAGACTATTTTTAACCTTTTCTCACATTGTTAGTTTTGGTCTGTATTTTTACTTTATTCATTTTTTTTTAAATGTAGAGAAATATTTATATTTTTGTGGTTAAATCTGTCAAATTTATCAGTCTTTCTTCTGAATAAATTTGACATGTTGAAGTTATGCTTATAAAGTCCTTTTGTATTCCTTGAGTGTACAAGTATTTAGCTAAATATTTTTCTAATGCTTGTTAATACAAAAGATGTTAACCTATTTGGAATTTATTTTGCCACCAAACAGATAATATAAAGTGGTAGCCTAGATCAGACTGAGCCTGCAGACTGTTCTGCTTGTGTAGTGTGTTTGTGTGCCCCAAAAGAATATGTTTAATTCCTAACCCTTGGTATTTGTGAATGTGACCTTATTTGGAAATAAGGTCTTTGCAGGTGTAATCAAGTTAAAATGAAGTCATATTGGAATAGGCTGGGCCGTAATCCAAGGACCGGTGTCTTTATAAGAAGAGGGAAATTTGGACACAGGTGTCACAGAGAGGAGAATGCCACAGGATGAAGGAGGCAGAGCTGGAATGATGCATCTACAAGCCGGGGCTACTGGCAACCTCGAGAAGCTAGGAGAGACGCAGGTAACAGATTCTCCCCCAGTCTCCAGGAGAAACCAACCCTGCCAATACCTTGACTGCCGACTTCTTGACTACAGACCGTAAGAGAATACGTTTCTCCTGTTTGAAGCCACCCAGTTTTTGGTCATTCCCTATGGCAGCCCTGGGAAACTAAATACAGCTCGTTTCACACTCTATTTTAAAAATATTTGACATGGTTGCCAACAACTGAAATTTGGAAGATTTCATATAAAAATAGAGATTTCGCTTAAAAGTCTTCAAAATTTTGAGCCCTCATGTTATTGTGGCCCCTGCCTAGCCCTTCTACTTGTCTTCTCTGCATGGAGCAGAATTGCCACGTTCCCCTCTGCCTGCAGGAAGGTGGGGGACAGCTACCTTTTACATTTTTTTCTTTTTATATCTTAAGGGTAAACGTATCCCAACACCATTTATTAAGCAACCCAACAAATCTGTACAGATATGCGTTTTATCTTCTACTATATGCTCATATAGCACTTGAGTCTATTTTGGGTCTTTCTATTCTGATGCTCTAATCTGTCTAAAGAGTCTCTCATCACACTGCACAGTTGGACTTATGACAGTTTAAAAATATGATGTTAAATCTCATCGAACTAGTAGGTGACCAAAGTTCCTTTAACACTCAAATTTTACCAATTAGGATAAGTGAGCTTCACAGCAGTGAATACAGATTCTGCTTAGTAGACTTAGAAAGGTGACTCCAACCGCTTAAATAGGTCTTCCTACTGAAAATGTCAGCCATTGGTTTTCTGACCTCTGATGGTTGGTTTTCCACTTCCGATTTCTTTTGTCTGACAAATATAATTTGAGTGAGAGCGGTACGATTATTTTTGCAATTGTGAACATCACTTGTCATCTGAAAAAAACAAGGCATTAAAATATGGAAGACATTTCTCAGTCTTGTAAACTTCATTAAAATTCACATGAATGTCCTTTTTCTTGAAGCACTGTGTCACCTCCTTGAATTTTATGTGTGTAAAATGTGAATTAGAAGAAAAAGAAATACCTAAGAGAATTATGTCTGTAGAATCCATAAAGGTGTGATTAAAATGATTAGCTTATGATAATACTTAGAAAATCCTTTTATTAAATTTTTCATATTTTTTTAAATGATTACAGATTCACAGGAGGTTTTCCAAAGAAATGAATAGGAAGGTCTTCTGAACCCTTCCCCCTAGCCTCTCCCAGTGTTAACATTGAATGTAAGTACACCAGTACCATTTATGGAATTAATTCCATAAAAGGTTATAGATGTATTTATTTGTATGTTTGTGATGGTTAATTTTAGGTGTCAACTTGATTGGGTTAAGGGTTATCCAGAGAGCTGGTAAAGTATTATTTCTGGGTATATTTGAGAGATGATTCCAGAAGAGACTGGTCTTTGAATCAAAGGACTGAGTAAGGAAGAACTGCCGTCACCAGTGTGGGTGGGCACCATCCAGTCTGCTGAGGACCCAGGTAGAACAGAAAGGCAGAGGGAAGCTGAATTCATCTCTCTCTCTCTTCTGGACCTGGGACACCTACTTCTCCTGCTCTAGGACAGCAGAATTCCAGATTCTCCCAGCTTTAGGACTTGCACCAGTGGCCCCCTTGTATTCTTAGGCCTTCTCTGTCTCAAACTGAGAATTATACCATCAGTCTCCCTGGTTCTCAGGCCTTCAGATTTGAACTGAGCTATGCTTCCTGCTTCCCTGGTTCTCCAGCTTGTAGGAAACCTATAGTGGGACTTCTTTAGTCTTCATAATCACATGGATCAATTCCCCTAATAAATTTCTCTCTCTCTCTTTCTCTTTCTTTGTCTGCAAGCCAGGAAGCAGGTCCTTACCAGACACCAGATCTTCAGGGGCCTTGATCTTGGACCTCCGACCCTCCGGAACTGTAAGAAATAAATGTATGTTGCTTATGTTAATTTTCCAGCCTATGTTGTTTCTAGCAGCCTGAAGTAAGATACATTTAGCATGGATTCTTGTTTATGTCACTTTCTGATTTTTTGCACTTTAAATAATTTCTCCCTTCTTCTTGCCTTTCCACATTTTTTTCCTTTATGTATCCATTCTTTTCACTCAATTTTGCTTTCTTTTAACATTTACATGTACATGTACCATTTTCTTTTCTTTTCTTTTTTTTTTGAGACGGTCTTGCTCTGTTACCCAGGCTGGAGTGCAGTGGTGTGATCTCAGCTTACTGCAACCTCTGCCTCCCTGATTCAAGTGATTCTCCTGCCTCAGCCTCCTGAGTAGCTGGGATTACAGGCACATGCCACTACGTCCAGCTAATTATTTGTATTTTTAGTAGAGATGGGGTTTCACGCTGTTAGCCAGGATGGTCTCAATCTCCTGACCTCATGATCTGGCTGCCTTGTCCTCCCAAAGTGCTGGGATTACAGATGTGAGCCCCCGCACCCAGCCTACATGTACCGCTTTCTATTCCACTGATGTAGTTTCCTTCAAAGTAGCAAAAATATATGACCACATATAAATATGTACTAAGAGCGTAGTTCCAGATAGATATATGGGTCAGGCCAATTGTAGCAAGCAGTTTCCAACAGGAATGTCTATGACCATATTTTTTAAACTTTCAGAATACTAATTTAACATTAGTCAATATACAGTTACAAAATACATTGAAAATAATTTTAAAAGAAGCTTGGAATTTACATTCTTCCTGGCATAAATGACCTTCTTCATCGGGTGTATTTGGAATACCTATCTTGTCTCTTAATCAGTTCAGTGGAAAACAGAAGAGTGGGCATTTACCTTAAGTGCTTTTTACCTCCTGCCATAAGGTTTGATGATAATGCAGTAAAATTATGGTTGGTATCATTTGTACAATCTGGTGAAGTTAGAGTTAGGTCAATTTATCTGATCACATTTGGATATATAGGATGATGACATATGAGAAAATTCTGCTTAAAATAATAATTGAAAGGATTAATAATTCAGATTTTTATTCCACAGTCAAAGGCACACTGAACCCTAAAGACCTAAGCACACATACTGCAGCGGCGTAGCTGATTTTACAAGGTCATCTTACCGCTGTTGTAGAATTACAACTCAGTGCCACACCTACAGCATTTAACGTAAAGAAGGAGTCTTTTATCACATAGCTGCTCAAAATTGCAGTCTTAGGAGTAATTTTATTTGTGAAAATTATTTGTGTAAAATGAGGATTCTGCTTTTGAAACGTGCTGTAATTAGCTCCATGTTAACTGTCTAAATAGTCCTTCACACTTTAGAGTTTCTTTTTTATCAAGTAGACCCAGCATTTGTTTTGAACTCTCCTCTGGTAACTCTTCTAGGAGGCAATTTTGCTTTTTCTTACATTATTTCTAACTAGGTAATTTAGTTCAAAAAGTGGGCCTTGCAAATACCAGCCAAGAAGCGCTGATGCTGTGCCTGTAGAGAATCCCAACGGTAATCCCATGTCTTAAAAAGCATTCTGGCCAGGCATGGTGGTTCACACCTGTAATCCCAGCTCTTTGGGAGGCTGAGGCAGGCGGATCACAAGGTCAGGAGTTCGAGACCAGCCTGACCAACATGGTGAAACCCTGTCCCTACTAAAAATACAAAAATTAGCTGGGCATGGTGGTGCGCACCTGTAATCCCAGCTACTCGGGAGGCTGAGGCAGGAGAATCACTTGAACCTGGGAGGTGGAGGTTGCAGTGAGCCAAGATCATACTACTGCACTCCAGTCTGGGTGACAGAGCGAGATTCTGTCTCAAAAAAAAAAAAAAAAAAAAAAAAGGCATTCTAACAGCATGGGAGAAAACTCTTACAGTTCTCCATACTTAACTACCTCAGAGACTGTTCAGCTTTTGCGTTTCTCATTTAGACCTCAAATGGCCTGGAGGTGAGTACTGATGGACAGCTGCAGCAAGGAACTTAAAGCTTTGTGTGTCTTTGGAAGAGTTTTCGTAGAGAAGTTGGGTTAAACTCAAGGCAAAAGGTCCACTACACCTGGGCCTGGAACAAAAAATTCCTCACAGGGTTTTTAGCCTTGGAGGTAATCTTTCAGATAGTCATAGGTCGTTTGGTAAAATTGAAGAGACTATTAAATTCACTGGCGTGCTGTGTAATGGTTCCTTGGCCATGCAATGATTCTGTTTTGGATGAAAGGCAAGTGTTTTACGGTATTTAAATTAGCCTGACTGCCCAGAGTAAGCTGCAGATGAAGGCATTTTAGGAAATTTCATTAAAGTGGGAGTTAACTTGAGGTTGATGATGGGTTTGAGGCATTTATGAAATCACATTCACATATATGTTGCAAAATTGCGGTTTTCTGGGATAAGGGGCATGTGACTCCTAAGAAAAATAATAAATGACTCTGCTTCTCAAACCGAAACCACAGCTATGTTTTTAAGGGATATGCAGTATAAATGAGAATATTTTAAAATTGTGTTTATTTGTATAATAATTGGATGTCAAATTAATATTCAAATACTTGAATAATTTATTTGGATAATTTTTTTTAAACCCATAGACTTGTTCATGATTATCTGGGTGACTTCTTTATGTCCCAGTACTACTATTCAGTTTCAGCTTCTGTGTTTTTTAGTTTTATTTTTTTGAGACAGGGTCTTGCTCTGTCACACAGGTTAGAGCGCAGACATGGTCACTGCTCACTGCAGCCTGGATCTCACAGGGCAAGTTATCCTCCCATCTCAGCCTCCCAAGTAGGCTGGGACCACAGACGGATGCCACCACTCCCAGCTAATTTTTAAATTGTTTTTTTGTAGAGATGGGGTTTCGCTATGTTGCTCAAGCTGATCTTAAACTCCGGGTCTCAAGTGATTCTCCCAGCTTGCCCTCCCAAAGAGCTAGGATTACAGGTGTAAGCCACCACACTAGGCCCTGTGTTTGTATTTTTGAACAATTAAACTAATGCTCGCTGATCATTTAAAGTGATGCTATGTAACTTTAAGGTAGTATTTCCCACACTTGGTATAGAGAGCAGCAGTGCTCTACACTGGCCTGTGACTTCTCAGGTATGAAATAAACTGCTCTAGAGATTGATTAAGTAGCTCAACAATTGTTTTCAAAGTTTACTGTTCACCCAAATTGTTTCTATTATTGAAACACAAACATGAACAAGGTCCAGTATTTGTTTTTCAGGAGTTTACGTTCTAATGGGACAGAGGGATGAAAAACCAATGTTTGGGATATAGTAGTTCCCCCTTATTTTCGGGGGAGACGTTCCAAGACCCCCAGTGAACACCTGCAACTGTGGATACCAAACCACACATATACTGTTTTCTCCTATACATACATTACAGACTTATGAAAAACTTTAATTTATAAATTAGGCAAAGGATTAACAATAACTAAAAATATAAGAGAACAATTACAACAATATGCTGTAATAAAAGTTATGTTAATGTGTTTCCAAAATATCTCATTGTACTGCATCACCTGTTTTTGGACCAGGGTTGACTGCAAGTAACTGAAACCGAGGGAAGCAGAACCATGGATAAGGGGAGACTACTGTGTTTGGGAATTATGGCAGGATATTAAGGAAATCCAGAAATTGACTATGAAGGAGGAGCATCTGCTCAGGTTAGGGTGGGCAGAGAGACCGGGGAGGGCTTCTCCTAGAGGTGTTACTAGTGTGAGCTGAGAGCAATCCATAGGCAACCGGATCAGAGCAGAGCGGGAATGGGGCAGAGAAAACTGTGTGCAAAGCCGCAGAGGCATGAAGAGCTCGGTGCGCTGGGGAAATTGCCGGGATTCTTTCCTTCTTCTTTTTTTGAGGGGGGAGACAGAGTCTTGTTCTGTCACCCAGGCTGGAGTACAGTGGCTCAATCTCATCTCATTGAAACCTCCACCTCTTGGGTTCAAGCAGTTCTTATGCCTCAGCCTCCCGACATAGCTAAGATTACAGGTGTGCACCACCACACCTAATTTTTTTTTTTTTTTTTTAGTAGAGACGGGGTTTCGCCTTTGCCATGTTGCCCAGGCTGGTTTCAATGTCTTGACCTCATGATCCGCCTGCCTCAGCCTCCCAAAGTGCTGGGATTACAGGTGTGAGCCAGCTTGCCCGGCTGTCAGGGATTCTATTTGGATGAAATCTCAGGGAGGTTGTATAGGTAGATTGGAAGGAAAAGTGGAAGACAAAGCCAAGGGCTGGATGATGAAAGATTTAAGAAGTTTGTAAATGTTGGAACGCTGATGAATAATCTCAGACACAAGACTGGCAGGGTCAAATTTTTAATCTAGGAAGATAATTTAGAGCAATATGAAAGCTGGGTTCTTGAATCATGAAGATGAGTTAAGAAATTGTTATTTATTTTTAAATATTTTCAAAGATAATACAATAAAAATAGAAATAAATATTCTTGTGAGAAATGGGGAATGGAGGGACGGGAGTTGATAATTGCTGTGAAATCAGCAAACACAAAAAGGAGGGCTTTTAGAAGGACTCAACTGGGTCAGGTTGTCTTGATTTCAAGTCTTTTATTGGGGCGCTGCCTCAAAATTAAATTCAGCTGTGATTGATTGACAGCACCAACTAAATCCTAAACAAGAGCACTTTCTCATGAATGTAGGCTTGTCTAGGGCTCCACGTTTTCTCCATACCATCATTAAAGACCCAGATTTATCTATGTTTTTACTCCAGCATCCTCAGCGCAGCCTCTACCTTACGGGCAGGATGTCTGTTCCAGCTCCACCTTCATATGCTCAGCCCGGAGGAAGACAGTGGAGGGGACCTACCTCCTGTCTCTAAGGCCTTCTCACAGCCTTACACCCCACTTTCACTTAAGCCCTGTGCACTAGCATTTAGCCTAAAGTTCATACTTACCTACAAGCAAGCTTGCAAAACAGTTTTAATTGTGGGTGTCTACACACCCAGCTAAAATATAGGAGCTGCATTACATTTTTCTAATGGACAAATCATTATTATATGCATTTCTGGGGTAAAATATGTTGTTTTGATATATGTAGAAGATGTGGCATGATTAAATCAAACCAATTCACATATTCATCACCTGGATTACGAATCTTTTTTTTTTTTACATTGAGACATTTGAAATTTACTCTCTTAGGTATTTTGAAATAGGTAATACATTATTATCGACTCTAATCAGCGTGTTGTACAATAGATCTCAAAACCTACTCCTTTCTATCTGAACTTTGTACCCTTTGATGGGAGGTGAGGAACAAATGGCATTTTTTATCACAGTCCCTTAGTAGCATTTTATTTTATTTTGACATGGAATTTTGCCCCTGTCACCTGGGCTGGAGTGAAATGGCACACAATCTCTGCCTCCCAGGTTCAAGCAATTCTCCTGCCTCAGCTTCTGGAGTAGCTGGGATTACAAGCATGCACCACCACACCTGGCTAATTTTGTACTTTAGTAGATACAGGGTTTCACCATGTTGGTCAGGCTGGTCTTGAACCCTTCACCTCAGGTAATCCACCCGCCTCAGCCTCCCAAAGTGTTGGGATTACAGGCATGAGCCACTGCAACCGGCACATTTAAATTTTAAAAAGAATAGGCCTTATATATATCTTCTTGTGTTTATCACTAGATCTTTCATCTTTTTTGCTGCTGTTACAGAAGTGAGTCTCTTCTTCCATCATCTTTTTTTTGAGATGGAGTCTCACTCTGTTGCACAGGCTGGAGTGCAGTGGCATAATCTTGGCCCACTGCAACCTCCGTCTCCTGGGTTCAAGGGATTCTCCTGTCTCAGCCTCTCGAGTAACTGGGATTATAGGCACATGCCACCATGCCCAGCTAGTTTTTGTATTTTAAGTAGAGATGGGGTTTCACCATGTTGGCCAGGCTGGTCTCAAACTCCTGACCTCAAGTGATCTATCCGCCTCGGCCTCCCAAAGTGCTGAGATTATAGTTGTGAGCCACTGCACTCGGCCCATCATTTTTTTAACTTGGTGTGGTTTGCTTGTGGGTAAGTGACTTTTTAAAAAATTAATTCTATGTATTTTCTGTTTGTGATAATTTTTAGTCAATTCCCTAGGTTTTCTTTGTATACAAATCCATCATCAGAAGATAATTTTGAATGTAATTTATCTTAAATTTTTATATTTTGTATTTCATTCACTTGCCTACTTTCACTGGTTGATAACACCAGGACAATTTTAATAATATTTATACTACTGATATCCTTGCTTCTTTTTTTTTTCAAAGAAGCATTAATTTTTTTAATTGGCAAATTAAAATTGTATATATTTGTAGTGTACACATGTTCTGAAATATGTGTACATTGTGGAATGACGAAATTGAGCTAGTTAAGATATAGTTTACTTACATACTTACTTTTTTTGTGGTGAAAACATTAAAATCTATTCTAGAACTTAGCAATTTTCAAATATACAGTACATTGTTAATAACTGTAGTTACCATGTTGAACAATAGATATCTTGAACTTATTCCTTCCCAGGAAATTTTATATCCTTTGACTACTATGTCTCCAACTCCCTCCTCTCCCCAGCCTTTGGGAACCACCATTCTACCTCTGATTCTATGAGTTCCACTTTTTCAGATTCCACATATAAGTGAGATCATGTGATATTTGTCTTTCTTTGCCTGGCTTATTTCACTCAGCGTAATGTCTCCAGGTTCATCCATGTTGTCACAAATGACAGAATTTTCTTCTCCTTAAAGGTTGAATAGTATTCCATTGTGTATACATACTACATTTAAAAAAATCCAGCTGGGTGGGGTGGCTCACACCTGTATTCCCAGAACTTTGGGAGGCCGAGGCAGGTGGATCACTTGAGGTCAGGAGTTCGAGACCAGCCTGGCCAACATGGTGAAACCCCGTGTCTACTAAAAATACAAAAATTAGCTGGGTGTGGTAGTGCACACCTGTAATCCCAGCTACTTGGGAGGCTGAGGCAGGAGAATTGCTTGAACTCGGGAGGCAGAGGTTGCAGTGAGCTGAGATTGCACCATTGCAGTCCAGCCTGGGCAACAAGAGCGAAACTCTGTCTTTAAATAAATAACTAATCCATTCCTCTGTTTTTGGACACTTAGGTTGATTCCATATCTTAGCTATTGTGAATACTGCTGCAGTGAACCTGGGGGTGCAGACATCTATCTCTATGACAGACTGATTTGGATGTAAACTCAGTAATGGAATTGCTGGATTATAGCTCTAATTTTAATTTTTTGAAGAGCCCCATACTGTTTTCCATAACGGCTATGTTAATTTACATTCCAACTAACAGTGTACAAGAGTTCTCCTTTCTCCGCATCCTTGCCAACATTTATCTTTTGATTTTCAAATAATAGCCATTTTTACAGGTGCGAGATGGTATCTCATTGTGGTTCTAATTTGAGTCTCTCTGATGGTTAGTGATAATGAGCATTTTTCATACACCTGTTGGCCATTTCTGTGTCTTCCTTTGAGAAATGCCTATTCAAGACCTCTGCCCATTTTTTTAGGAGGTAGTGTTATTGCTATGAGTCACTTGAGTTCCTACCATGTTCTTCATTCCCACCTTGTTAGTGGATCTTGAGGTCAGAGAAAGAATGTGCTATATGACTAGACACAAAAGTGCATGAAGTCAGGGGATATGTTGACTCCCTTAATCCTTATAAGACTGTTGAGGAAACAGGCACAGAGAGGTTGATAACTCCTCCAGGGTCACACAGCTAGTGAGGGAGAGCTAGGATTTGAACACACATTCCTAACTCTCCTTTATTGCTAACACCCCTTGTCTTGAAGTGTAACATATGTGATATTAACTACCATTATTATCACCTTGATCTGAAGAGAATGTAGACAGCTCGAGAACGGATTCTAACTCTTAAATATCTCCCCCTTGCATTTGCTTATTTCTCTGTAAGTCATTGGGCAGCACTGCCGTTCAGGCTAACATTTCTGATTAGGATTGCTACAGAACCCTCTCAGTCTTCATCCTGCCTCCAATCCTGCCCCTTCCCATCTTTGCTCTGGTGCAGACGGTCATCTTGCTAGCCTGATTTCATTTGCCTAATTCATCAAGCACCAACAGACAATCAATAAATAATTATGAAATGAAATGAATGAATGAATGGTAAGATCAAAGCTGTAATTTTTTCCTCTCAATTTTTTCACTTAGCTAAATCTGTGAACTTTCATCATCGTCATCATTGCCCTCAGCATCCTCCTCCTTGTAGTTATCGTGTGTTAAAGTGAAAGGTTCAAGAATCTGACTCCTGAACCCTTGGCACCTTGCCCAGAACCTCTCCAATTCACTCACTGTTAGGGGTTGAATTTTTCTATTCCCCCAAATTCATATATTCAATCTCTAACTCTTAATGTGATTATATTTAGAGACAAGGCTTTTAGGAGGTCAATTAAGGTCAAGTTAAGTTATAAGGTTGGGACCCTAATCTGATAGGACCACTGTCCTTATAAGAAGAAAAAAGGCTGGGCACGGTGGCTCACGCCTGTAATTCTAGCACTTTGGGAGGCTGAGGTGGGTGGATCACCTGAGGTCAGGAGTTCAAGACCAGCCTGGCCAACATGCCAAAACCCCATCTCTACTAAAAATACAAAAAGTAGCCAGGTGTGGTGGCACACACCTGTAGTCCCAACTACTCAGGAGACTGAGGCAGGGGAGTCACTTGAACTTGGGAGGTGGAGGTTGCAATGAACTGAGATCGTGCTACTGTACTCCAGTCTGGGTGACAGAGCTAGACTCCATTTAAAAAAGCAGGAAGAGGAGTGGGAAGAGGAGGAGGGGGGAGGGGGAGGAAAGATACCAGAAAGCCTGCTTGCAACCTCTTGTGTGCTCTCACACTCTCCCCCATCTCTCTTTTTCTCTCTCCTTCGTGACTACAAGGAGGAGGATGCTGAGGGCAATGATGACGATGATGAAAGTTCACAGATATTAGCTAAGTGAAAAAATTGAGAGGAAAAAATTACAGCTTTGATCTTACCCTTCATTCATTTACCCTCCCTCTGTGTGAGCTCAGAGGAAAGGCCATATGAGGACACGGTAATAAGGCAACTGCCTGCAAACCACAAAAAGAGGCCTCATTAGAAACCAACCCTGGCACCTTGATCTGGGACTTGCAGCTTCCAGATCTTTGTGAAAATGGATGTCCCGCCACCAGTCCGTGGTGTTTTGTTACAGCAGCCAGAATAGACTAAGGCACTCAGGGTACTGGGAAGATCAGTAATCCAGCATTGTTCCCTTTCTTTCCTTCTTCCTAGGACCCAGGGCTGTTTCCTGGAGCCTGGCATTGTAACTGCTGGGCTTGAAGGGGAGGAAGGGAACAAGAAGACAAAAATGATGCCTGGATATCCAGCACCTGGAGATCTTGGGCTTTCCAATATTGAAGAGGGAAGAAGCTTAAGTTAATAGAGGACTGTGAAGGAAAAAACAAGATAGCTTAGTCTGGAGACAGGGGCAAGGGCCACCCAGCCTCGGACATGCTGCCCTGAGGGCGGGCTTTCCGAGACCATGGGCTCCGGCATCCCTCCGGGGAAGGGTCTCCTGAGCAAAAGACTGGCTGCAACTCTTCTTTCAGATATTTCTTCTGATTACCTTAAAACACACACACGGAACAAGAGCTCTTGAACTACTTAGGAACTTAAGCTTTATGTAGGTTTAATGAAACTTTTCTTTTTCATAAGTTGCAAAAAGTTGAATGACTTTTACACATATTTTAAGTCAGGAATGATTTCGTACCGAATACTTGGCAGTGATCCCAGAAGTTATTTCTATTGATTTCTAGAAGGAGATGCAGAATGCCATGCTAGTTTAAAAGTCTTGAGAATGTTCAAGCAGTAATACGTGCATTTGTGGAAATTAAACAGAAACACTGCTGGAAACTCAGGATCCTTTCTGGTGGTCAGAACAGGCATTGCCACGAGATTTTAGCTGATAGGCCGGACTCGATCAGCCCCAGGAAAACAAAAGAGGCACGAAAGCCAAAAAGATTAGACTGACAAAGCCTCAACAAACAAGTAAACACATTAGATTCTCTGAGTATGACTGAAAACAATTATAGTTCACTTCTTAATATGTCACTGGATACTCGAGCAGTTCTTAGGAAATTCATTTTTGTTGTGGTAGGACTGCATAAGAAATGTTTCTTTCTTTCTTCTTTTTTTTGAGACGGACTCTTGCACTGTCGCCCAGGCTGTAGTGCAATGGCACAATCTCGGCTCACAGCATCTTCCGCCGCTCAGTTCAAGCAATTCCCCTGCCTCAGCCTCTGAGTAGCTGGGACTATAGGCTTGCACCACCACACCCAGCTAATTTTTTTGTATTTTAATAGAGATGGGGTTTCACCATGTTGGCCAGGATGGTCTCGATATCCTGACCTCATGATCTACCTGCCTCGGCCTCCCAAAGTGCTGGGATTACAGGAGTGAGCCACCGTGCCTGGCCTTTTTTTTTTTTTTTTTTTTTTTGAGACAGAGTTTTGCTCTTGTTGCCCAGGCTGGAGTGCAGTGGCGCTATCTTGGCTCACTGCAACATCCGCCTCCCGGATTCAAGCAATTCTCCTGTCTCAGCCTCCTGAGTAGCTGAAATTACAGGCATGTGCCACCACACCTGGCTAATTTTTGTATTTTTTAGTAGAGATGGGGTTTCACCGTGTTGGCCAGGCTGGTCCTGAACTCCTGACCTCAGGTAATCCACCTACCTCTGCCTCCCAAAATACTTGGATTACAGGTGTGAGCCACTGTGCCTGACCAAGAAATGTTTTTCTGAAACCTGTTTAACTAAAAGGAATACTTTTGTTCCTCAACTGATAAATAAGACTTTTTTTTCTAGAGACAAGTCCATTGCATACTATAATTTTTCATTATGTATTTTATTTGTTGAAATTGTCTTACATAAGTCAATTGCAAGTGATTTAGTATATCAATGTGTTTTGAACATTGAAAACAAGCAAAAAAACCACATACACAGATATGCCTTTAGAGACACTTTTAAGCCTACGATATCAGTAATAAGCCCGGCTTACCAGTAAGCTTCGCTTATAATTTTAAACAAGAGGCAAAGGAAGAATTTTGCGTACAAATAAGTTTCATTCAAAGGGCATAAAAGGTGTCTGTTTTTATAAAGCGCAGGGTTTAGTAAACAGGAGTGACTGGTGAAGATGAAGGAGTTGACACCAGTAAAATAGAAAAAGGAGGCCTGGCATAGTGGCTCACGCCTGTAATCCCAGCACTTTAGGAGCCCGAGGTGGGTGGATTGCTTGAGGTCAGGAGTTTAAGACAAGCCTGGCCAATATGGTGAACCCCCGTCTCTACAAAAAATATGAAAATTAGCTGGGTGTGGTAGTGCATGCATGTAATTCCAGCTACTTAGGAGGCTGAGGCAGGAGAATCGCTTGAACCCGGGAGGCGGGCTAAATGAGCTGAGATCATGCCACTGCACTCCAGCCTGGGTAACAGAGCAAGACTCCATCTCAAAAAAAAAAAAAAGAAAAAGAAAAAAAAAGGTAAACGGAGCAGAAAGTGAAGGCTTTGTCCAAGCTCCCACACTTACATTCACTGGAACACAAACAAATAAAGATGGAGTTCTTATCACAAGGAGTTCCTATCCTTCTTGGTCAAGCAGAGCTGCAATCATATAGTTGGGAGAAGAAAAAAAGTGGACACATTTTCTTCATTCTTCACGTTCTCCCTGGGTTTGAAGAAGGGTTTTCCTAGACTTGGATACCTAGGGCCCTGGTCACACAGGACATCCTGGCTTTTCAGGCCAGCCATTGACCAGGACCACCTTTTGGATGGACAGCAACTTCAGCTCCAACTCAGTGTTTCAGGATTATCCTTCTCACTTTTAACCCGCAACCCTTTAACCCTCAACCCTTTAACCCTCGTTTTAGCTTTAGGCTCGGATTCTAAAATGCTTTAAAGCACCACCTAAAGACGTAAATGTGGACTAGATCCTCAACATGTTTTAATGTAAAGTTGAGAAAATGGGAGCTTATCCCTAAAAGATAAGGTTGGTGATCTGTGGACCCAATAAAATTCTACTGGTAAAGCACTAACGATCATTCCTCTTTCTCAAGAACTCTTCTTGAGTTCCTTGAGGTTGTCTCTGGGGTTTTCTACCCAAACTCCATCAGGGTCTTGAGTTACTCACCATGGTCCCTGGTTGTTCTGGATTTGGTGGCAGATTGCCTGAGAGATGTGGGAACCAAGGAACTTTCCAGAACCTATGGATGCTGATGTGAGTCTCACCCCATCCTCTGCATTACATCTCTTCCATCCATCTAGACTGGGGCTCCGCCACTGGGGCAACTTGGACTGCACTTGCGTTGGTGTCAGGGGTGCGAAGGTCACTGTTGCCCAGACTGCGGCGGTTGAGTTCTCCCACAGAAATACTCAACAGGTGTCACAGATTGAGCCTCTCCATGCTGCTCTCCTAGACAACTAAAAGGCTGCAGGAACTTTTTCACTTGCAGTTAGCAGAGAGCAAATCCTGCACTTCTTTTATCTCTTGACATCATTTCCTTACCAGGTTTAGCTTCGTTTTGTGCCCAGGCTTTGAATAAAAATGGCACACTTGCTAGTGCTCTGCAGCCTCCTTTTGTGTGTGTGTGTGTGTGGGAAAAAAAGTTTATTAGAAAAAGCGAGTTGTTTCCAAATTCAATTAAGATGATATAAGTTAGCTGCCAAGTATATATCTTAGATTAACTGAAAAATGGCATTTGTTTCAGTCAAGATATTGAAACATTCACAAATCTCTCATTTAAAGACACCAAACTACTTAAAACTTTAACTCATTCATTAACACGTTGCTTCTCATACATATGTCAACTAAAGTATATGAATGAAAGTGGCTTTTCAAATATGCAGAAAATATTAATTGTTTTTTAGCAGATGTGAGCAATACAAATTGGTCTAACTAGGAAAAAAGAGAGGTTTGGGGGCAGAATGATTTTGTACCTATCATAGTATAAACAAGTTTTTTTGTTGGTTTGTTTTTTTATTTTTTTGAGATAGAGTCTTGTTCTGTTGCCCAGGCTGGAGTGCGATAGTGTAATCTCAGCTCACTGTAACCGCCGTGTCCCAGGCTCAAGCGATTCTTCTGTCTCAGCCTCCTGAGTAGCTGGGATTATAGGCACACACCACTGTGCCCAGCTTATTTTTGTATTTTTAGTAGAGACGGGGTTTCACTGTGTTTCCCAGGCTAGTCTTGAGCTCCTGATCTCAGGTGATCCACCTGCCTTGGCCTCCCAAAGTGCTGGGATTACAGGCATGAGCCACCTCGCCCGGCCTAAAGGATTTTCTTCAAAACACTGAAAGATTAGTAGATGTGTCTTATGAGCTCTTGGAATGCTAATTAAAATCTAGTCAATAAAGATTTGAATTTAAAAAATATTATCTTCTGAAAATACCATTTAAAATTTTTTAGTTCAGATGTCTTGTGTGTTTATGTGCATATTTTTATCTGCAAAACAGCCAGTTAGGGTTTCCAGTATTCAACATTTCAAAATATGTGGGTGAAAATCCAGGATTAATGAAAACTATTGCTATAAAGTTTACATATATAAAACAAAGTCATGTTTTTAAGTCACATGTAAAGAAAATCATGATAAATATATTTAAAAATCAGCAAACAATTCTAAATTAGCTAATTTTGAGGTTAAAAAGTGACATAGCAGAACTTAGAGCACCCCAAAATAAAATTATTTTCACTTTACTTTCAAATTTTAATACATTTGTTAGATATAGTGAACTCCACGTTTCTCTTCAAAGAATCAGTATATCAGTATGTTCAGCTCTCTTATTCTTTAATTCTCCATTTTAAAGTTTAACTTCCTGGTTCTCTGTGCCCCCTTACCTCTGGTTTCGGTAAACAACTTTCCCGCCAGTTCTAATCAGTAGTTCACATCTGTTCCCCTGGTACCCCGCTCCATCCTGACTCATCCTGATCACCTGCTCCGGTCACCTGCTCCATCCTGACTCATCCTGGTCCCCTGCTTTGACCTCAGTCACCCCCAGTCACCTGCTCTGCCATAACCCTTTTTCCTGCCAAACCACTTACCCCACCACTTTGGCTCATACCCCTGCTCTCTTTAAAATAGCCAATCAGAATTAGCTTAGACTGTGCAGTCTAACCCTAGCCAATAGGGAAACGACACAGCAGTAGGGGCTGCATCAGGGATAAGAACCACTTTCCCTCCCCTGTTCATGTGTGCACTCACCATTGCTCCATCCATGAGATGCACCCTTCTACAGAAGTAAATTGCCTTGCTGAGAGAATTTATATTCAAGTGCTATTTCTTTTGCAGCATCGAAATTTTACATGTAACACATTTAATGAGTTCCCTAATCAAGTCAAGCAGAATAATAAATATTGAGCAGAAAAAGCACACCTGTTACTACAACACTTATTAGTCTGTATTCAGAGTACTTATAAAATAGAAAGCTGAAATAGCATCAGGGTAACATCTCTGCTTCATTTCGTTATTTTTCTCTACTTAGATCTTCAGCAAACTCTTTATCAAAGCAGTCAGGCTGAGGAGGTAAGCCTCTCCCTAGGGGGTGGGTCAGGCTGGCAAAGCTCCTGCCCAGGTAACCACACCCCCAAGAGGTGGGTCTCATGTGGAGCGGTGGGGAACAGGAGGTGGCAGTGGTGATGTCATTTGAAATTATGCTTCATTCCACTCTGGGGGTGTGGCCATGTTTCCCTGTTGGTGGCAGTGAAGCAAGGTTAGAAGCATGTTTTACAATCAGGGCTTCCAGGTGACAGGTAGCAGGGAGGGAGCCGGGGCTGTACAGGATGATAGCAGGGAGAAAGGCAGGGGCTTGGGCCGAGCTGGATTTAAAGGAAAACAGCCAGGTGGCTCACACCTGTGATCCCAGCACTTTGGGAGGCCAACATGGGAGGATTGCTTGAGGCCAGGAGTTCAGCCTAGGCAATGTAGTGAGACCCGTTTCTATCAAAAAAAAAAAAAAAATTGGCAGGTGTGATGGTGTGGCCTGTAGTCCCAGCTACTTGGGAGGTTGAGGTCAAGGTTGCAGTGAGCTATGATCACGCTACTGTACTCCAGCCTGGGCAACAGAGCAAGAGCCTCTCTGAAAAAAATAAGATAAAGAAACAGACACCCAAAGGCACTCTCAGGCCCAGCCTTCCAGTGTGACCTAGTCAGTGCTGGGCTGTGGCATGTGAGAGGCAGAGGCTCAGCATAGCCCTCGGAGACGCCCATTCTGTTGCCTCTCCTCTCCTTGCTTCCATTCGTTTTAGCTGCATTCAGCTACGCAATGATGATCAGACAGCGACGGCCAGACCTACCCTACACACAGTGCTCCTGGTGACAGACAAATGCTGCTTCCTTCTTATTTGAGTCAACTAACATTTACGGAGCATTTATCAGCGCATGTCATCATGGCGTAGACAAAAATACATGTGATGCACATTCACTGAGAGCTTGCTTTACCTAGAAAAGGGATTAGGAAGTTTGCAACCTGCGAAAATTACTTTTTCTGGTTGCATAAAATATATGTGTGCTCTGAGAAAATACAATATCCCTAAAAGAAATTAAAGTATACAAAATATAGAAAATAAAAGAGTAGAACTAATCCCATAATCTCTCCCTCCAGATGTAGCCACAGTTAGAATTTATCTTCAAAACCTTTTTAATATCCTTAAGTCTCTGGGAGTGTTTTATTTTTGAAAATTAAGAGAACAGGACTGGTCGCAGTGGCTTTGGACTGGGTGCAGTGGCTCATGCCTGTAACCCCAGCACTTTTGGAGGCCGAGGTGGGTGGATCACCTGAGGTCAGGAGTTTGAGACCAGCCTGGCCAACATGGTGAAACCCCGTCTCTACTAAAAATACAAAAATTAGCTGGACATGGTAGCAGGCACTTATAATCCCAGCTACTTGGGAGGCTGAGGCAGGAGAATTGCTTGAACCTAGGAGGCAGAGGTTGCAGTGAGCTGAGATAGGGTCACCACAGCCTTGCTGACAGCATGAGACTCCATCTCAAATAATCATAATCATAATCATAATAAAAAAAGAAAATTAAGAGAACATTAAAATTGTAGAAGATGTGAAAGTATTGGTATACTGGTTAAAGAAAATCTCAAAAACTATCCCCAATTTTATTATTTCATTAAAATGATTTTATTTTACTAGAAAAAACATTATTGGTTAATTCATCAATGAGATTCTCATGGAGAGGAGGCTCACGAGATGTCGGAGGTGCCATCTGCTGTCCTGCTAGCATGGAGCTGTTGCCTGAGCTGAGTTCTGGAGGGTCTGCTGGCCCTACCGTCCTATGAGGTTGCACATTCAGGTTCAATGCTGGCCCTACCCTCTGCTGAGAAATGCTGAGTGTATGATAAAATATATTGTTTGCTGAAAACGATGGCAAGGAAAACCTAGCTGCCCCCACCAAGTGGAAAACTGCTTGGGGCATTCTAAAGTAGGAAAACAGTATATGTATATCATATACCTGTTAAAACAATTCTTTAAGCATGGGATATGTGGCCCTGCCCCCGTGGCTCCCTCATGGAGAATACTTTCTAGTTTGTCAGTGGTAAGCAGGCACCAGCTGTCTGACTAGTTTATCTTGGTTCTATGAGAAAACACAGAACACCTATTTGCTAATAAGAATCACCTGTTCAGAGAGAATAAATACATGGGTCAGAGTCTGCTGGGGGCCCTCATCCTGGACTGCTGTCAGCTCCCTGAGTATCTTGGCTCAGAAGGCTGTTGGCCCCCACATAGATAGTCCCACTTTGCTGTTCTGTCTGGGTGTCTGCTTCTTAATGCCTTCGGTGCCACCTGGGTGGGGGTCTGTATGGCCGAGCTGGTCTCAGTACCCTCCTGTGAGATTATGCATTCAGGTTCAATGCTAGTCCTACCCTCCTGTGAGATTACGCATTCGGGTTCAATGTTGGCCCTACCCTCCTCTGAGTTCTGGATTTCTGGAGGCACTGCTGGCCCTACCCTCCTCTGAGATTATGCATTCAGGTTCAGTGCAACACAGTGCAATATATCTTTCAAGAACACAACTCTGCCTGGGACTCTTAAGCTTGAAATTGAAGACCTAATTTTCCCCAGACCAATAAATACTTGACGTGGTAGCATCTGGTTTCCTGCAGGTCTGAGAGCTGGATTGTGATGCTTGGATCTAAGGGCAACACACTTATCCGAGGAGGCAAAGTATTTGCTCATCCATGGAGCTGGCTAAAAGGATGCTTGGCTAAAAGGGATACAACGAATGTGTTCGCTCAAGATGCTAAGTAATTGTCTATTGATAATAAACAATAGCCAGAAGTAAATTAAAATTCATTCCTCCAGGAATATCTTTGGCCTGAGAGCAATAAACGTGTCAAATTACCATCTGTAGTAAAAATGTCAGGGATCTGTATGTACTGTTATTGGCAGATACTATAATTCCCAGGTCCAAGTAGAAATAGGGATTTTGTTGCTGGCTAGGTGCAATGTGTTTTGGGGGTGATTTGGAGAATAGGTGTATTGTTCGTTTCGTTGTTGTTGTTGTTGTTGTTGTTTTTTGAGATGCCCGGCTAATTTTTGTATTTTTAGTAGAGTCTCACTCTGTCACCAGGCTGGAGTGCAGTGGCGCGATCTCGGCTCACTGCAACCTCCACTCTGGGGTTCCAGTGATTCTTCTGCCTCAGCCTCCCGAGTAGCTGGGACTACAGCTGCACACTGGCACGTCCAGCTAATTTTTGTATTTTTAGTAGAGACTAGGTTTCACCAGGTTGGCCAGGATGGTCGTTATCTCTTGATCTTGTGATCCACCCGCCTCGGCCTCCCAAAATACTGGGATTACAGGTGTGAGCCACTGTGTCTGGCTGGTGTCTTGTTTTTAAAACAATTTAATGGTAATAGGCAAAATGGCAGTGATAAAGTAAGGATCACGAGAGGACACAAATAAAAATAGGGAGTTGGTCAAGCATCTTTGCTGGGATGTCTCCACATTAGAAGTTAGAGTTAGACACACACACACACACACACACACACACACAACTTGCCAGGTGTAGCAAATAACAATCCAGAACGTCCTTCCCTTTCTGAATTAATGGTTACTCCTGTGTGCTTCCTGGGCTGTCATCACTCTGCCTGGCCCTGGTCAGCTCTCTTCATCCTCCAGTGGACTGTAAGTTCATTCCACCACTTTATCCCCCGTGTGTTTCTCTGCGCCTGGCTTAAGTCAGATATTCAGTTGATTGAATGATATATCTGTTGACTGAATGGATGAAAAAGTGAGTGGCGTAGAAAACACACTCAGGCTTGAGGATCGCACAGCTGTGTGAAGTTGACTGTGGATTGCACTAAAGAACGAGGCTGGGACAGGCTTCTCCAAAGGAGGAGACCACGAAGGCAAGCCTGGATTCCGTCCTGCAGCCGCTAGATACCAGGACTGGCCCTGGGCACAAAAGAGACAGGTGAACATTTATGTTTCAGAAAGAATATTCTTCCAGCATCATGAGGGGCAGCTTACAGAAAGGTGAGGCAGGACGCACGTGGGAGATGAGACGGAAAGATTTGTGATTTATAACCTGAGTTGGAAATGTTGGTGTTTTATCTCTGTAGTCTGTGTGTTTCAATATTAGTTATATCCTCAGTTGAAGGTGACAGTGATTTACAGCAGGGTTGAGCTAAGTGTCCCCTGCCACCTCCCACACCAGAGCCATTCTGTCACTGTTATGACCACCATCAGAGGAGGGGCAGGAAGACGCTGCAGGGTCTCAGCTGAAGGAGGTTTTGGGTGGAAGCGGCCAGAAGGCACCTGTGCTAGAGCAGTTAATCATTAAACTCACACACAGATGCTCCCTTAAAGTATAAATGGTGTATGTTAGTCTGAACAGCTAGGAGGGCAGAGAGTGAGTTCCTGAAGAAGAGGAGGAGACAGAGGACAGAGCTGTGACCCAATGACTGAGAAGGAAGCTGCCAGGAGAGCTGTGGCCAACAGAGCCCGCGGGTTCCAAGATTCCTCCCCGCTGTATTCTCCACTCCTGACCCACTCCCCACCTCCCGCAACAAGAAAACATTCTTCAAGGGTAGCCGGTGATTTCTTTCGTAAGAAGCAGAGTCTTTAATTCTGCATTGGAGATAAGAGGTTTACTCTAAAAGCTCAGATGAGGAAACTCTTGAAAAGAGCTCCAATCTAAATGCAACCAGTTAATAAATTCCTGTCCTGTTAAGTTATCATGGCAAATCCAACCACAGGCAGTGTAGCTCCTGAATCATCAGAGAGAATTATAAGGAGATGATCAAATGGGTAGCTTTTAGATTAATACAACCATACAAAACCCAGGGAACGAGGAAATCTTGAGACTGTTATTTTCTGTATCTGACATGACAAACGTTCCTTAATTCTTCAAACACTTCTTAAAGAAATGAAAATTACTTTCTCATTCTCTAAAAACAATTATCAAACTTGCAGAGGGGAGAGAATCTGGGGGAATGGGAATTGAAGGGATGGGGAAAACGTCCGCTGGAGAAAAGCGAGGGACATATGTGTTTTACCAGAAATTGAGCAGTTAGGATTTTTGCCATTGCTGTTATAAAGACAGGAAGTTCTGATGGACATATATTAGGATTGCCAGATAGAACACAGGACACTTAGTTAAATTTGAATTTCAATCAAACAACCAATAGCACATGAAACAGTTGGATTGCATAGGGTGTACATCTGTATTTCATGGGGCTATAAAAATCATTTTCTTCCAGAAGAGAGTGAGGTTGCGCTATAGCAGGGGTTAAGACTACGATCTATGGGCCAAATCCAATCCTCTTCCTGTTTTTGTAAATAAAGGTATATTGCAACACAGCCTGCTCATTCATTTAAATATTGTTCATGGTGATTTTTCACACCATAACAGCAGAACTGAATAGTTGTGAGACAGACTGCATAGTCTTCAAAGCCTAAAATAATTACTTTCTACTACAGGAAATCAGGAGTTTTCTAGGTATAGAAATTTAGAAAAAAATTGTTTCAGGTCCTGAGGTTTCAGAAAACATGACAAATACGAGGAGGATGCAAGAAGTTTGGTGAGTGGGGAGAATTATAAGCAGGAAATTTAAGTGGAGATCAGCTTTTTTTTTTTTTTTTTTTTTTTTTTGAGACAGAGTTTCACTCTTGTTGCCTAGACTGGAGTGCAATGGCACAATCTCGGCTCACTGCAACCTCCGCCTCCCGGATTCAAGCGATTCTCCTGCCTCAGCCTCCCGAGTAGTTGGGATTACAGGCATGTGCCACCATGCCTGGCTAATTTTGTATTTCTAGTAGAGATGGGGTTTCTCCATGTTGGTCAGGCTGGTCTCGAACTCCTGACCTCATGTGATCTGCCTGCCTCGGCCTTCCAAAGTGCTAGGATTACAGGCATGAGCCACTGTGCCTGGCCTTTTTTATTTTATTTTTTTGGTCTGAGACAGATTCTTGCTCTGTCACCCAGGCTAAAGTACAGTGGTGAGATTATGGCTCACTGCACCCTCGACCTCCCAGGCTCAAGCAGTCCTCCCCTCAGCCTCCCAAAGCGCCAGGATTATAGACAATGAGCCACGGTGACTGGTGAGGTCAACTTTGGAAGGGTTTTGTAAGCCATTTTAGGGAATACCTTTGCTCTTTCTGTTTAGCCTTCCTAGAATAGTTTTCCTCTCAACGTGCCTGTTAAAATCTTCTCTGTTCTTTGGAGCAAGCTTTAATCTCACCTTGAGCATAAGGCTTATAGTAAGAATATTTTTGTTCATTTTTTTTATAAGTGCAATAGTACATATAGTGGATTTTTCTTACTTGACAGAAAAGTTCTTTTTTTTTTTTTTTCCTGAGACAGTCTCACTCTTTCACCCAGGGTGGAGTGCAGTGGCATCACTTTGGCTCACTGCAAACTCCACCTCCCATGTTCATGTTCAATCGATTCTCCTGCCTCAGCCTCCTGAGTAGCTGGGATTACAGGTGCCCACCACTACACCCAGCTACTTTTTGTACTTTTAGTAGAGATGGAGTTTCACCATATTGCCCAGGCTGGTCGGGAACTCCTGACCTCAGGTGATCCACCTGCCTTAGCCTCCCGAAGTGCTGGAATTACAGGCGTGAGCCACTGTGCCCAGTCAGAAAAATTCTTAAACGCAGAAATTATTTGTCTCTCTAGGTACTAAAGTGATTAAGATAGTTACGTATAAGTAGTTGTTCAATAAATATTGAATAAATATATATAGTGATTGCCTTACTAGAGTGCAAGAATAATTACAACATTGTCTGACTACATCAGTTGGATGCTTCCACAGGGACAATCTCTCTGGCACTTGAGCGTCTAGGAAATAGAAAACATGGTCCACATCTTCCAGTGTTCAGTGCTATCATTTATACCTGCTTCTTTACACTGCTGAGTAATGAGGCAAATTTTTTCTACTTTAGTATCGTTTTTGCCTTTCTTTCTAATGACTAATAACCCATTGGCCAAGCTCAATGTCAGTCGTCATCTTCTTTGCTCATTTCCTTCTCCTTCAAATTGTGCTGTGGAGCATTCCAAGTTTTGCTGGCTTAGGTGGGATTAATGCTCCTGACTCTAAGGCTATTTTCCCCAGTTTGCACAAATATTTCTTTGAGCAATGATCATGCTTCTTTGGTAGCTTTGTTATAATCCAATAATACCTGGGTATCTATTTTCCGTATTGAAAAAAGAGCATGGTGAAAAGATTCAGTATGGAGCTCCATATTGAATGACTAAAGAAGACATTTAATTTGAAATACAATTTGTCTCCAAACTGACATTTTGCATATGAGAAACCTGAGCTCCACACACAGATCACATGACAAGCAGCTGGTTTTCATGGAAGTCCAGAGAAGCACCTTCTATCAGGTTGCAAACTTCTCCCTTTAAAGATAACAGCTAAAATCTTTCTGTCTCCCACTCTTGGCTCTAATTTGTTTATCAGACAACCAGCAGTTTTGTCATTGTTTCTTCACTTGGAGACAGAACTGGTAAGTCTTGGTCAAGCCCAGTGATTCATTTCCTTATGTTTTTTTCACTATAGTTCCTATTCAGGGTTCTGCCACGTGCTCTTTTGCGTGGGGGAGGCGACGAAGCCTGTGCCCTCTTGACCTGAAAGAGCTCTGGTTGGGCTATGACTCATTAATTCCCTAACGTCTTTTCCAACTGTAGATAAAAATCTCAGTTGGTTAAATGATGGGGCAAGGTGTGGAATGAAGGTTTGCATGGGTCTAGGAAAAAAAGTACATTTCCTTTTCCAAAGTACAGTATTTATTTTAATTGGCTTACAATAAACAGTAGGGGTAATTGTAACTCACAAAAGAGAAGCGTGCTTTGGAGAACTGGCATCATATAGAAAAGAATAAAAGGATGTAGAAAAGTTTTATAGCAATCCTGATATTTGTGCCTGAGAGTGATCTTTATAGGATTATAAAATTTGCTGGAATTAGTAGCTCTGTAGAGAGAACAGGAATCACGGAAGTTCAGAGCTGGAAGGTATTTTACGAAGTGAGTCAACCTCCTTATATTACTGATAAGAAAAATGAGGCAATGAAGTGCTCAGAGGTAGAATTCGTTTCGCAAGTCCTTGAGGTACCTCCACTTGCAAAGCTGCAGATGAATCACGAGTTTTGATCCCCTCTGGCCTCTAGAATCACCTAAACACAGTGAAGAAGTTGCAGCTGGTTATGGGGGTATCCAAGGTGGGTTAAGGGGACTGCCCTCTTTCAGACGTGCTGTGCTCCCAAAGTCTCATCACATTTAGCAGGACTTCTCCCAAATATGTGGGGGTTCAGACCCCCCAGGCGCCTCTGTGTTTCTCCATTAAAATTTCAGCTTGGTATTGGCTTCCCGGGGTTCTAACACTGCTCTGGGAATTCAAAATGCAGTACAGAGAGGATGTGTGAGATGAATATTTCTAAAACATAATGATGTTACTCTTTTGTTTAAATGTCTTTGAAAGCCCTTTCTTGCCAACACCAATACTTCAGATTGTAGTTTTATTATTACTGAGGTATGGTAAGGCCAACAGGTTGGGAGGTGATTGCTATGGAAAAGGCAGTTTGTTACTAACAGTTCCCAAGAGGAGGGGCAAGCGTCCTGCTGGGCTCCACGAGGAAGCACCAGGGTGGGTCGGGAGGTGGCAGACAGGGGCAGAGTGTGGGTAGGAGGCTTTCTTGTGGTTTCCACAGGAAAGGCAGGGCTAGGCAGCTTAGGATTGGTGAGCCTGAGTGCTTTCCTTGGGTTCTGGGCTAGAGAGTCTGTCTCTAGTGGTCTGGTACCTGGCTCCTGGATGATTAGGGTAGAGGAATGTTATCTCCTGAGTATGTGTGTCAGGTGGAAGATGTGGTGGGGTGTTGGGCTCTGGATTGTCAGTTTCCACATGAAGGGTGTGCTCCCGGGTGGGTTGTTTGCTATCTCTTAGAATTAGCAAGCCCTGAGAGAGGCAGTCTCTCCCCTGTCAGCAAGAGCCCAGAACCCAGAGCATCAAGAATGCAGAAAATACAGGTAATACAAGCCACATTTGCAGGAGTGTGCACCTCAAAAGACTTCTCCTGGGAGATGCCCTGAAGAGAGAGGATTCTGTCTTTTGTTTTGGGAACTGCTGCTTGTGGGTCCTCTCTGGCAGCGTGTTAGCAGATTAAGGTCACTGGGGGAAATCCTGCTTGAAAGAAACCTGTTAGTCTTTATTTAACCCTGTTTCCCAAGCTTGTTTCACCATAAAATCCTTTTGAAAAACATAAACTGTCGTTTTAAAGATATCTTGAATATGTGGTTTAGTGGTAGAATCCAGGCTTTGCTTTGTTCAAAATCTGGCCCTCACCTTCTCTCCTGGGGATTTTAGTAAGAATCATCCATGGCAGGCAGGCCGGTTTAATTAGGGTTACTACCACAAGCTTTTCTCCTTCCTGCCTCCAAGCTTCGTTCAACCGGTTTGCCCATGATTCAGGATAGTACCTCATGCTCCTTATCCAATCCAAGTCTTTCTAGCACCACCTCCTCTGTGAAGCCCTTGCCAGCTTCCCCAGCCCACAAAATAGATATTGCATACCATGTGCCAGACTATGCTAAGCACTTTGGAAACCTTAACTAACTTAATCATCACTGTGGTCCTATGAGGCTGGCACAATTTGTATCCCTATTTTACAGATGAGGAACCTGAGATGTAGTGATGTTGAATGACATGCAGAGTCATTGATTTGGTTTTGATCTGTGTCCCCGCCCTAATCTCATGCTGACTTGTAATCCCTAGTGTTCGAGGTGGGGCCTGATGGGAGGTGATTGGATTATGGGGCTGAATTTCCCTTTTGGTGCTGTTCTTCTGATAGTGAGCGAGTTCTGGTGAGATCTGGTCATTTACAAGTGTGTGGCACCTCCCCTCCCTTTCCCTCTTCCTCCTGCTCTGCCAGGTGAAGTGCTTGCTCCTCCTTTGCCTTCCGCCATGATTGTAAGTTTCCTGAGGCCACCCCACAAGGCAGAAGAAGCTGTGCTTCCTGTAGAGCCTGCAGAACCGTGAGCCAATTAAACCTCTTTTTTTTTTTTTTTTTAATAAATCATACAGTCTCAGCTATTTCTTTATAGCCATGCAAGAACAGATTAATACAGGTCATAAAACTGAAAGCTGTACAGGATGTCATTGGCATTCAATGAATGCTGTTAGAATAAATGAAAATATCCATGGGAATCAGGTAGGAATCTTCTAAAATTTGTGTGTGTGTGTGTGTGAGAGAGAGAGAGAGTGTGTGTGTGTGTGTGTGCTTTAAATCAAAGGGAAGGTGCATCTTTCACTCTCTCCTCTCTCATTTAACATTCTGCAACTTTATTAAGACTCCACTCATTCATACTTTGTTCAGATAGAATTTAAATTTAGAGTTTACTTCGGCTTAGCAAGGTGATTTTCTGAGCCCTTCCTCTGAGAGAGTATAAATTCACAGGTAAACAAGAACCCAGGGAAAAATTTTAAACCACTTAAATGTACTCTTTGTAATACTAGCTTATACAAGCACAAGATACTACTAATTCATTCTTATGCATTAATTACAATAACATTTTAACAACCCTATCAGTCAGGGTTCAATCAGTAGATAAATACTAAGAGGCTTATTGCAGGGAATTGGATATGTAACCATGGGCTTGATAGTCAAGTCTGAAATCTGCAGGGTAGGCTCCAGAAGGGGCTGGAGTTGCTATGCACCAGCAGAATTTCTTCAAAGAAGCCTCAGTTCTGCTTTTAAGATCCTTCAACTGACAGAATCAGGCTCCCCCAGATTATCTCAGATAATCTCCCTTAACTAAAGTCAACTCACTATGACTTGACTGACATCTACAAAATACCTTCACAGTAACTCCTAAAGTAGGGTTTGGTTGAATAACTGGGGACTGTAACCTCACCAAATTCACACATCAAAAGGCAGTTACAAGAACCTTTACTAATCACCATGTTCTTAGTGTATTTTATGTTTCTATTGGTATTTTAAAAGAAAAAATAATTTACCTAGAAATAAGCTATTGAATAGATAAGATGTTTTAATCATCTGAATGGACTTTCCTTCAGTTGGTCACGAGATAATAGGACACTAGTTACTTGTATTTCCTTGCTTTTCTGTTATCTTCAGATCCCTTTCTGTTTACATCTGCTTCTCTCTCCCTTCATGTTTCAGGTGTGAGTATATCCAGTTGACATCAACCCTGAGCCTTCATCACCTTATCAGAAAAGTGCTGACATCATAGGGTGGACTGGAGGGTGAGATGAAGTAACGAAAGCACTTGGATGAAGGTCTGGGTAGGCAATGAGCGGTGCTCTCTTTGTAGCAATAGGAGTCGCTCTGGTTAATTTCTCCCTGGTTAATTTCCTCTGGCTATGACCATGCTTGCGAGTGACACGGGTCTTTCCAGAGACATCCAGAGGCTGTGGCATCATGTGTTGAAGAATTAAAACATCAGTATATACCAATGCCTTTCTAATGTAAAATGTGGCATTTTCAAAGACCTGATTTCCATCACCTTTCTGGGGTACTGGAGACACACACTCCTCCAGGCTGTCAGCTGGACTGGCTTTTGAAAATTCATGGCAGCTTTGCTGTCAGGCCAGGTGGATGGTCTTTCACAGAGAGGGACTTTCTTGCCACAGAACTTGACATGGTCACACTGCTCCTCAACACTGAATGTGTTCAAAGACCCTGATAGGCGGCAAGACAGTTTTATTAGGTAGCTCCCTTTTGAGGTGGAACTCATTCACTGTCAGGAGAACAGCATCAGGGAAGAAATTTGCCCCCCATGATTCAATCACCTCCCATTAGGCCCCATCTCCAACACTGGGGATTACAATTCAACACAAGATTTGGGCAGGGACACAGATCCAAACTATGTAAATAAGTAAGTGTGTTTTATCATCATCTTGGGTTGGAGGAAGATACTAAGATGCAAAGAAAAGGTCTTTTCCTCTAGCCTCAGCTGAGCTCTAGAATTAGATGAAGCAGTCTAGACATCTAGGCCTTTGCCCATCAGTTCTGGGTAAAACTGACTGTTACTGAGCTCTAAACTCTTCTTTCTAGGTGGGTACCAACACCCAAGCATAGGTGAGGTTGTGGGGAAGAACCCTGATTTCCTTCCCCAATTCTTTTTCCCTGGCACTGCTGGCAATGGCAGGAAGACACATTCCATTTGCCAGGAGGAATGCTTTCCTAATTTGCTTTTCGAAGAGTACAGCAAAATGTCTTCTGGGGAAAAGAGTGACAGTCGCTGCCATGTAAACAGGAGGCAAGGGCTTGCGGCGCTACCACAGCCTCCTCTTTGCAGAACGCTCTGAGCTGCTTTGAGGCTTGCGAGGGGAGGGGTGTGAGTGGTGAGGAGGATGTTTTCTTTACACATCCACCTCCATAAACTGTCCGTGCCATCTGGTAGAGATTGTATATACTGTTGTCCCAGACGCAGGAAGAATCATCTCTTCTGCGATGAAGTCTTGATGGAGAGCTCCCATGTCAGAGCAGCTGACTGTGTACCTGCAGCTAGCAAAGCAGGTCCCCTTCTTCCTGTCCCCAGCCCCTTGCTTTTCTGCCTCACCCCAAGATGGTGAAGCCCTCACATGGGAGAATGCAGACTTCCCCCGGAATGCATTGCCATGCTTTTTAGAGGAGAGCTCAAGGCAGAGCAAGGGCTCAGCAAATATTGGTTGAATAAATGAATTAATGGATTTACTAAGGTGTTTCTAGGTTCACCCAAAGGAATAGTTTAAGACATTTCTGAGGGCCAGGTATGGTGGCTCACGCCTATAATTCTAGCACTTTGGGAGGCCAAGGTAGGAGGATAACTTGAGTCAAGGAGTTCTAGGTTAGAGTGAGCTGTGATTGTGCCACTGCATGCCAGCCTGGGTGACAGAAGACCCTGTCTCCAAAAACAAACAAACAAACAAACAAACAAACAAACAAGTTTCTTAGAACCCAAAGCTACTAGAAACAAGAATTCAGAAATCGGCCAGGTGTGGTGGCTCATGCCTATAATCTCAGCCCTTTGGGAGGCTGGGGTGGGTGGATTTTTTGAGCCCAGCCTCCCAAAGGGCTGGGATTATAGGCATTCAGCTTTAGCCTGAATACTACCACAGGTGTTTCAGTGGTGTCTGAAAGTCAAAGTGAAACTGTACTGCTTGCGGATACCTAGTTCCTGAATTATAAAAGAAACTCCTGATCTTCATTGCTGTTTTTTTAAAATATTTTGTTACTGACAGATCAAATATTCAACAGGCTTTATTAAGTATGCCTGTGTGTGTGTTCATGTCATTAAACTAATATTTACTGCTCACTCCTCTAAGCACTACACATGTGTTGACTTATTGAATTCTCTCAACAGTCTGTGAGGAAGTCATTATCATTCTTTATGTTAAGATAAGGACCAGCCTGGCCAACATGGCGCAAACCTGTCTCTACTAAAAATACAAAAAATTAGGCTGAGTGCGGTGGCTCACACCTGTAATCCCAGCACTTTGGGAGGCCAAGGCAGGTGGATCACCTTTAGTAAAGACAGTAAAACCCTGTCTTAACTAAAAATACAAAAAAATTTAGCCAGGCGTGGTTGCCTGCACCTGTAATCCCAGCTACTCAGCAGGCTGAGGCAAGAGAATTACTTGAACCCTGAAGGCAGAAGTTGCAGTGAGCCAAGATCATGCCTTTGCACTCCAGCATGGGTGACAAGAGTGAAACATCGTCTCAAAAAAAAAAAAAATTAGCCAGGCATGGTGGTGCATACCTGTAGTCCCAGCTACTCAGAAGGCTGAAGCAGGAGAATCGCTTGAACCCCGGAGGTGGAGGTTGCAGTGAGCTGAGATTGTGCCACTGCACTTCAGCCTGGGCAACAGAGCAAGACTCGACTCCATCTCAAAAAAAAAAAAGAGAAAGGGAAGTATAGGGAGGCAATTGCACAGTCCTGGTTCCACACTCAACACTGAGTGTCGTAGCCACTGCTATACAGAGGGCCCAGCTGGAACTCCTAGCTGGCCTGTCTACATGTGTTCTTGCAGGGAAATGGTGCAAATGTCAGACGACATTCAGTCGCTGAGAGGGTATCCTCCACAGACACAACCTGGAGGCACAGTGTGCTCGATTCAGCTTTTGAACTCTACTTACAGTAATATTAGAGTGGTCAAAATGGGGGTGGCTTCTGCAACAAAACCTCTAAAACCAAAGTAACAGGACTGGTCACAACTCCTGGTGTTTTCAGGGCTGAATGCGCCTTGGTGATGCTGAGGGCTGGGACCCAGGCTGCGCCCGTTCCCCTGCTGCAGCCTCACTTTGTCCCGCCCCTGACTTGCAGTGAAATACTTGCCTCCAGCTGGAATGTAAACATTTTGGAGTCTTTCGATATTTGTTCCAATTTAACCAGTCATCATTGACATTTTCCTGGAAATTTGCACAATATTCTTTCATTTATTTTAACAGTGGGATGAATTCCAAATGAAGAAGGCTCACTATTCTTCAGTGTGTTTTTAAAACATTTTTGAACCTCTCACTCCATTTTTAGATGAGTAAATGTGGCGAAAGAGATGAAAGAACATAGAATTTTAAAAAATGATGTGGATGTATTAACTATGCCTAAGTTACCAAATTGAGCCTCCTGAAGACTCTATGTCAGTCACACCCATCTATGTCATATTCAGGCAGTGTGGCCAAAAGTGGATGCCGGTGTGCTTCCGACTTCGGGGTTTTCTCGGGGAGGCATGTAAGAACAGGAAACAAAGGATGTTACATAGTGATGATGAACCTGAACAGCTTCTAAAACAAAGACTGACTATAATAGGCTGGGTGAGCGTTCTGACAGATCCGGATGTCAGACAACAGGATTCTCCATGAGTTGAGAAATACAGTCCTAACCATTTATTTAGTGAAGAAGGGTTACACAGCAACACACTAGAAGATTTAACGATGCAAAGTCCATGATGAAAGAAGAACTGTCATCTTGAGGGGTTTGGCACCCAACATTGGATTAAACTGAAGCCCAGGAATGTCTACAAATACCCCCCCCCCCACCTAGTACTGCGTGATCTTTTCTATCTGCCTGACAATGGGATGTAGGAACTGTGTCTCATCCAGAGGGTGCAGGTGGAGTTTTCTCAGGATGCTGCAGTGTAGGGTCAGTGTGCGATTTAATACTATTTTGAGTATAAGATAGAAGAATCAAGTTGGGGGGACGGTTTTAGGAATAGTGAAATTACCTCCAATAAAGTCCCCTTCCCAAAATTGCAGATATCATCATGTACTTAACAAAATCCCACTAATCAGAGATGCTTACTGCACAAATGAAACCTTGGGTGGACAACAAGAAGTGTGAAAAAAGTTGAACTCGGGATGGGTGCTGTGGCTCATGCCTGTAATCCCAGCACTTTGGGAAGCCAAGGTGGGTGGGATTGAGACCATCCTGGCCAACATGGTGAAACCCCATCTCTATTAAAAATACAAAAATTGGCTAGGCATGGTGGCATTGCCTGTAGTCCCAGCTACTCGGGAGGCTGAGGCAGGAGAATTGCTTGAACCCGGGACACATAGGTTGTAGTGAACTGAGATTGCACCACTGCACTCCAGAGCCTGGTGACAGAGTGAGACTCTGTCTAAAAAAAAAAAAAAAAAAAAAAAGTTGAACTCAATAGAAACCAAAGAAAGGCAAATAAACATGTTAAGTAATTTTCCACTTGCCAATTTGGCAGAGGGTAGAAAGGAACAGTAGTCATTATTTGTGAGGGTATCAGAAAATGACAACTCACATCACTGTGGTAAAAGTATGAACGAATGTGATCTGTCATTCATTGCTTTCTCAAAAAGTATAATATAGAAATATATATAGCAGTGTTTAAAACTGTAACTTATTTTTATTGCCCAGGAACTTCAAATAAAAGCAACTTAAACATCTTCAAAGTAAGAAAATGGTACAATGAGCTGGGTACAGTGGCTCACACCAGTAATCCCAGCATTTTGGGAGGCTGAGGCAGGCAGATCACTTGAGGTCAGGAGTTCAAGACTAGCCTGTCCAACAGGGTGAAACCCCGTCTCTACTAAAAACGCAAAAAGTAGCCGGGCAGGGTAGGGGGTGCTGGTAATTCCAGCTACTTGGAGGCTGAGGCAGGAGAATTGCTTGAATATGGGAGGTGGAGGTTGCAGTAAATCGAGATCATGCCATTGCACTCGAGCCTGGGTGACAAGAGCAAGACTAGGTCTCAAAAAAAAAAAAAAAAGAGAGAGAGAAAATATACAGTGCATATAGAAGAATATTTAAAGACTAGAAGGATACTCAGAATACAGTCATGGTAGGTAGAATAATTACCCCTCAAAGGTGTCCACGTCTCTCCCTGGAGCATGTGAATATGTCCTGTTACATGGAAAAGGGGAATTAAAGTTGCTATTGGTTGACCATAAGAATGAGAAATTATCCTGAATTTTCTGGGTGGGCCCAATGGAAACACTCGGGTGTTTACAAGTGGAAGAGGGAAACAGGAAAGTCTGAGTCAGAGTGATGCAATGTGAGAAAAACTCGACTGACTGTCACTGCCTTTGAAGATGGAAGTGACCACAAGCCAAGGAATGTAGGCACCCTTAAGAAGCTAGAAAAGGTAGGAAAATGGATTTTCACAAAGGGTTTCCAAAAAGAAACAGCTCAGCAGACACTTCATGTTAGCCTAGTGAGATCCATTTTAGACTTCTGATCTCCAGGATTGTGAAGATAATAAATTCGTCACCAAGTTTGTGATAATTTGTTACCATCAATAGTAAACAAACATTTTGTTAAGTGAAAAACATCCAGTTTTATAAGCTGTACACAACTACGGTTTGAATGTGTTCCCCAAAGTTTGTGTGTTGGAAACTTAATCCCTCTGCTCTCATGAATGGATTAAAGGATTCATAGGGTGCTTTTCTCATGGATGGATGAATATCACTGTCACTGGAGTGGGTTTGTTATCATGGAAGTGGCTTTGCTATAAACTGAGCTCTCTTTGGCTCTACTGCTCTTTCCCTGTCACCACGTGATGCCCTTCACCATGTTATGACATGCCAACATGTTCTTCACTCATGAGCTAAAGAAAGTTCTTTCCGGTATAAATTATCCAGTCAGTGGTATTGGTTATAGCACTAGGAAATGGACTAAGACAAGCACTGAAAGTTGAGTTGAAAAATAATACACACACACACACACACACACACAGAGAAGAACAGACTGAAATGTCATACAATATGGCTAAATTAATTGTGGTTCTATCTAGCTGGTAATGTTACAGTTGATTTATATTATTTTTATATATTTTATTATCTATATTTTATACAGTACAAATCTATTATTTTGAAATAAGAAAAAATGTTATTTTAAAATGCAGTGATAATGGTTGTTTCAGGCTCTATTGCAAATTTGTGTCACAGATATTTTACAGAGAAACTTTAATTTGTCATTCTTTTTAAGATGCAGTGTTACTTTCGAGATCTTTCTCTTGTAGGATAATCTTTTTCCAAAATTATAGACAGCTGGTCACTGAGGTCATGCAGAAACCTGAACAAACATCTTTCATTAAAGGATACTCTTAGGTAAGCATTTACAATTTTTTAGTATATTACAGGGAGATGCTTTTTACTGTTCCAACTGTAAAACATTGTTAAGACATTGCATAGCCATATGACAGTGGTGATTATAACTATTTTGTAGGAGCATTAAAATAATGATTATGCTTTGTTTCATGAGAAAGCAGAGTGGAAAATTCCACATACCTCTAATTACATAACTTAAGAAATGAGAAGATTCTCTTTATTTTGGTTACACCTATCAATATAATTTTCATGCAATGCAAGTTATGGCATAGGGATTATGGCTGTCAACTGAAGAATGACAAGGTTCATAAATTTGGAAAGGGTTACAGCTTGCAGAGTGGCCATCTGACAGGCTGAGAAGCCAGAAACAGACATTTTGAGGGAGCGGCAATGGGAGCAGGAATGTGTGCTGAACAAGGTGGCTGAATACACGTGTTTAGCTATAGGAGGGGTCATGAATCTTTACGAAAGAGGAAACGCACATGAGCAATAAGGCTTCATGTTTCTCCAAAGGACCCATGTTCAGAAAATGGCTATATTAGCATGATTGGAGGGCTGAGTTTCTGACCTTATGACTTCAAAAGGTGATGCAGAGGACACAAAATTCCCAACTACACATTCTTTGAAGAGTCCATGGTCCGTGGTCTCTTATCAGGCAAAAAGGAAGGGCAGTGTCAGGCTGGTCAATAGCGGTAGAGTCATTTGAAAGACTGGTTTCTGTTTTGCTCTTAGGGAAGAAAGCCTAATGGTGGCCAGCAAGGTATGGGCACATTGAGGTGTGTCTGACCTCATCCCTTCATGGCCAAGAACTCAGTTTTCAAGGTTACTCTGGGGACCTGTGGGACAAGAGGGGGTCCATTCAGTCAGTTGGGGGGCTTAGTATTTCATTTTTATTTCTTATGGGTTTTTCTATCAGGCCAATAAAAAACAACAAACATGCATGGAAGAAGTACTGTGGCCGCCTTAAAATATCTAATACTAGTATTACCTAGGTATTACAGACAGAACGGTTTCTCCCCCAGATTGATATGTTTGAAGCCTTAACCCCCCTACTGTGACCATAAGTGAAGATAGGGCTTATAAGGAGGTGGTTACGGTTAAATGAGGTCAGAAGGGTGGGGCTCTGGATAGATATAGTGTCCTTATGGCAGGACACCAGAGAGCCCTCTCTTTCCACACAGGTGCATAAGGAAGAGGCCATTTCAGCCCATGGCGAGAAGGCTGCCATCTGCTGGCCAAGAGAAGTGGTCTCAGAATGAAACCACCTCGCTGCCACCTTGATCTTGGACTTCCAGCTTGCAGAACTGTGAGAAATACATGTTTGTTGTTTAAGCCACCCTGTCTATGATATTTTGTTATGGAAGCCTGAGCTATGATATATGGAATGCCTGTTTATTATTTTTAATGTCTATGTCAATCTTATCAGGTAGCTACTGTCATTATCACATTGTGGCAAACGGAGGCTTATGGAACTAACTGGTCTAATGTCACACAGCTCATCCTTGGAAGAACAAGAAATCAAACTGAAGTCTTCTGATTCTAAATTCTTTTTTTTATTTTTTTTTGGGAGACAGTCTTGCTATCTGTTGCCTAGGCTGGAGTACAGTGACATGATCTTGGCTCACTGCAACCTCTGCCTCCTGGGTTCAAGCAATTCTCCTGTCTCAGCCTCCTGAGTAGCCAGGATTACAGACACGTGCCACCACACCTGGCTAATTTCTATATTTTTAGTAGAGACGGGTTTTCACCATGTTGGCCAGGCTGGTCTCAAACTCCTGACCTCTGGTGATCCGCCTGCCTCAGCCTCCCAAAGTGCTGAGATAACAGGCATGAGCCACCTCACTCAGCCTCTGATTCTAAATTCTATATGATCATGATTACCCAGATTATTTTAATTTTTTAAATAATGTGTTAACTTTCATCGTTGAACCTCATAAACAGTTGTATAGTTTTTTGGTTTTCCCATCACCTAAAATAAAATCGTACATTACTAAAACTACTGTAGCTTTACTTTAGCTGTTTCTTTTTCAAAACATCAGCAATTATATTTCAGTGAGTTGTCTTGATTTTCTATGGCTGGGTATAGAAAGAAGAGTAACTCCACTTTAGAGATGGCAGTAGCCAGGAATAATCAGGGTGCCCATCATTTTTGGCTGGAGAATTTTAAAAGAATATTGAAAAAAATTAATGCTTTAGAGGAGATTGTGCTAATGATTCTGCTATTGGCAGTTCACCCCAAGAGAAATAGTCTCAGCCCATCAATTTGCTGATGCTACAATTTCTCTGGGAGAGGTGAGGATGTTCTCAAAGAAGGCAAGAGTACTCATTATTGTAAAGATAAAACAGGATTTAAAAGACTTGTGAGAAAAGTTGTTTTCTAGAAGCACAACAAACATCACCAGGAAGCCATGCTGCTTATCTGCAATCTTTGCTTTGGTATTTCTGTGTTGGATTAGTCTTTGATATTTGGAAATCAGATCATCATTATTAGAGCAGTGGTGTTCTTAATGAGAAAAAAAAACCTATAGCAAATGGTGTTTAGATGTTAAATGGTGGAGAGGAAAGGCTGTAATGTTAAGAGGTGAGTTAGGCAAGCATGAAGGAACTCTGGCTTGGAACCAATTCGAATAGGACTGAGAGAAGTAGTGGATAATACGATAGATGTTTAATAACAGCTTGCAGACAAGGTTCAGTAAGGACCTGTCAAAAGTAACTCTTCCAAATACCACGATAGAGTCAAGGCAGAGGACACCTTTGCATTGTTTAATTATATTTCTTAATTATAGAAAATTACAGATAAACTTCACAAGGAGCATCTTTCAAAAAATGCTAATCTAAGTCATTAATATAATTTGAATATTTACAATAGAAAATTATTCAATTAGGCTTCTATAGTTCTTTTTCAGTAGAAATCAGTGATGGTATGATCAATAAGATTTTTGTCCAGGATGGAATGTCCTGCTGAATCTATTATGCATTACTGTCTTTCCTGAGAATATGCAAGAAGTAAACAAATAGCATCTCTTTATGTCAGAAATTTAGATGTCAACAAAACCTCATCGCTTCCTGGGGAACTCTGCAATTGTTGCTTCATCAATGGGCCAGAGCCCAGCAAGTCCTGCCTCTTTGCTTCTGTCCACACTGAACAGGCTGGCACCCTGAAGAGTTATTTAATTTAGAAAAGTGCTCCCAGTACTGCCTTCTACTCTTCATCTTAAATAGGCAAGTCTTCCTCCTAAGAAAAGAAATCAGGAAAAGCTCCCTGGTGAAAAGAAAGCTTATCAACCATGGAGTCCTGGGGAGAAGCTGTTTCCTGCCTAATGGTAGGAATTATGTGTCTGAGCTTTCTGCTGTTATTGCAAAGGCCCTTGGGCACACTCAAGCTTTCAAGAAGCTGTGTATCCTCTGCCCTTTCATGGTAACCTGATTTGGCAGTTTTGCTGAGTCAAAGCATTGGACGCTGCAGTCAGCTACTTCGAGCTACTGGCTTTCCCCTCTGGATTGTTTATTTCATCTTTACCCTCAAAATTTCATCCACTCTTCAGTCTGTGCTCAAATATACCTTTGCCCTTGAGATCTGGGAAGGCTTCCTGGGTCCACTTCTCTCTTCTCACATTTGCTCTGTGTTATCTGTTTATACCTCTTGTTTTCGTGGAACAAAGCTTGGGCTTTGGAGGTCGACCTTGGTTCAGATCCTGGCTCTGTGTCTCACCGCGTCAAGATGCAGAACAGACTTCTTGATTTTTATGACCCTCTATTTCCTCATCTATAAAATAGACCTAAGAATGCCAAATGTCACCATATTTGTTTAAAAAATAAGTATATCTATAAATCGTTTGACATGTCTATCAAACACTCGACTATATACTGTCTTCTTCCTTCTTCCTGTTACAGGTAGTTACACTTGAGCAGGGCAGGAGAGGGCTCTCCATTGCCCCTACCCACTAGGAATGTTGAGCGATGGTTCGGCAATTATCACATCTCTTTAAAAATGATAATTCGGCAGCCATTTCCGGATGGTCCACACCTGTTAACATCAAAATGTTAACTGAATGCAGACCTCAGGAAGAAGCAACTGGGCATGCCTGTTAAGAAACAAAAATGGCGAAGTGCGATGTTCCGGTTGGGGTACACATCACCGGAAAAGGGGAAGAAGGAAGAAAGCCTCAGGTGAGCATGCGCATAACTCCCTAAACCCACTGGGTGTGCTCAAGTCCAAAGGGCAAGGAAAGCACTGCGCATGCGGGAAGCCCACCCTCAGGGGAAAATCCTGGGAAAGAGGGGAGCCTATAACGTCCCAGGATCGAGGTTAAAGAACTGTTTGTTTGTTTTGTGTTTTGTTTTTGTTTGTTGTTTTATTTTGAGATGGAGTCTTGCTCTGTCCGGCAGGCTGGAGTGCAGTGGCACCATCTTGGTTCACTGCAACCTCTGCCTCCCGGGTTCAAGCAATTTTCGTGCCTCAACCTCCTGGGTAGCTGGGATTACAGGCGTGCGCCACCATGCCCCGCTAATTTTTGTATTTGTAGTAGAGTTGGGGTTTCACCAGGTTGGCCAGGATGGTCTTGAACTCCTGACCTCAGGTGATCCACCTGCCTTGGCCTCAGAACTCCCAAAGTGAGGGCGAGAAGCAGAGACGTCAGTCTATATTGGACAGGTTTTTTTTTTTTTAATCCATAGAGAGATATAGATTGACAGTTAATTAATCCATACCTCTGTTTCTAGGATTACAGGCATGAACCATTGTGCCCAGCCTTTTGTTCTTTTCCCTCTTGGACTTTTAGGAGCTTACCTGGGTCTCTTCCAAGTGAATTTTCCTTTCTTTCCTGTTCTAAAGGCTTTTTATGTTTGAAATTTATTTACTTATTAAATTTTTTTTCCATTTTCAACACTGTTGCATTTTTATTGGTGACAGTTAATTTGGAATATTATATAATTACATACTCTTGAATTACATAATAAACCACTCTAATAATATAGTGCAGTCATTATTATAGTACAGAAAGTCAGAACTTTCTGGAAAACCTGAAACTCATTTCTCATAGATTTCTTTCCAGCACAGTTATTACTCTTCCTGCTTTTCCTTTTTAAAAAATTATTTCTGTAGGTTTTTGGGGAACAGGTGGGGTTTGGTTACATGAATAAGTTTTATAGTGGTGATTTGTGAGATTTTGGTGCATCCATCTCTTAAGCAGTGTACACTACACTGTTTGTAGTCTTTTATCCCTTGCCCCCTTACCCCTCTTCCCCCCACCCTGGTCCCCAAAGTCCACTGAATCATTGGTAAAGGGTTTTTAAATAAACTTCCACTGCTGCTCTGAAAATTGCCTCAACCTTTTTTTCTGCTTTATGCCCCTCAGCCAATTTCTTTCTTCTGAGGAGGCAAGGGCTGAAGTTGCTGATGAGGACCTGTATGGATTGGCTGCTGGTAACTCGGTTCTCTGCCACTGTTAACATTACTGTTTCATTTCCGTTTAGTTACTGGTTATTTAATAACATTTTAATTTACAGGAGTGTTGGGACCACATCTTACATAACTCTCTATCCCCCAGAACTAAAGATAGTGCTTTGGGTATATCAGGCAGTCTGTGAGGAGTTGCTGCATTAAAATAAGTTGGTCAAAAGAGAAACAGAGAAAAAAATAAAAGGCATATAACCAACATTCTGTGTCCTCGATTTCTCTCCTCAGTTTAGAAGAGATCAGCAGATGTCCCCATCCTAAATACCAAAGGATATTTTAGATCAGGACTGTGGCAGACTGGGTCCTGACAGTTCTTATGCTCCCTGTTACTGGACAAGTTCTCAGAGCCATTGTGACCCCACTCAAAAGTCTTAAAACACTGTTTTTTTTTTTCCCTTTTGCTATTCAGGACATTAGTGGGACAGTTGGCAAAAGATCTACAGGATAGGTCAAGTAGTATATCAATGCTAACTTCTGATTTTGATGATTGTACTGAGATTAGTAAGACAAATATTTAGGAATAGGAAAGGATTATGTCTGCAACTTACTCCTCAGCTGTTCAGAAAAAGACCCATTAAGATGCAGAGAGAATGATGGAGCAAACGTGATAAAATGTCAGTATACGGAATCCACTTGAAGATTGCATGGGTATTCACAGTACTTTTTTTGCAACTTTTCTGTAAGTCTGAAACTATCTCAAAATAAATAATTTTTTTTTTATAAACTGTTTGAGATCATGTTTGCATCTTCTCTGACTTGTAGCCAGATGGGGGAGTTATCAGACCAATGTATAGTCCTCTTTCTCTTCTCCCTAAATTAAGATGTCTGCTTGCCTAAATTTCACAGCCTGGGAAATGACACCAGTTACATAATGGGGGTAAGCCTGACGCATAGCAGTTGGGACAGTCAGATCTGCAAGGTCAGAGGCATTTCTGATGCCTGTCTGCAATTGGAAGCCCCACACTTCCCAACTCTGCATTCACTCTTGAGCTGTTAGCCCAGAGTGTGCCTCTTCTACAGAGATCAGAGATAAGTATAGATGTTGCTTGACCAATAATGTCTGACATGGGTGCCTACTATACTATAGAGCCAGGAGACACATCACCTTGGGAAAGATCAGCTTAAGAAGGCTTTATTGACACACTTTCTTAATAGACGTGCATAATGGTCAGAATTTTTTGACTCCATAACAAAGTTGTCGTTGCATAGAAGAAGGGGAAAAGAATACCACTATAGACTTGTCCCATTTTTGTGAAAGCTGAAAGATAAATATTGGAACAGTTCTTTGTATATAAGGGCTAAATTATATGCTTAATTGTAAATAAAACAGGCTTCCCCATGATTTTTCTTATGATATTGCTAGCCTGTCAGATTCCTCTCCCACAGCAAATCAGGGACTCTGAGGATGACATCTGCAGGAGTAGGTTTGTGAGAGATGTGTGAGCCAGAGCAGCTCCATCTTGAGTAGGAGCTGGGTAAAATGAAGCTGAGACCTTCTGGGCTGCATTCCCAGATGGTTAAGGCATTCTAAGTCAGGATGAGATAGGAGGTCGGCACGAGATACAGGTCATAAAGACCATGCTGATAAAACAGCTTGCAGTGAAGGAGCCAGCCAAAACCCACCAAAGCCAAGATGGCCATGAGAGTGAACACCAGCAGCATGACCGTTTACAAATGCCAACGTCAGGAAGTTAACCTACGTGGTCTAAAAAGGGGAGGCATGAATAATCCACCCCTTGTTTAGCACATCATCAAGAAATAACCATAAAAATGGGCATCCAGCAGCCCATCTTTTGCTCTATGGAGTAGTCGTTCTTTTATTCCTTTACTTTCCTAATAAATTTGCTTTTACTTTATGGACTTACTGTGAATTCTTTCTTGTACAGGACCCAAAACCCTCTCTTGGGGTCTAGATCCTGATCCCTTTCCTGTAACACTGTGACATCACAACCCCATGCCCCAGCATTCTACATAATCCAGGCTCCCATAATGACACAAGGCCTCCTGCCTCTGGGACAGCTGCCCTCACAAATTGCTCACAAATTCCTTGCTGGCCCCAAGCCTTTCAGGATCCATATCCCCCCATAAAACAAGCACGTGCCCATTGTAACCTTAGGGTTGCAACTTACATTTGACTCCTAAAACTGAGTTGTGCTAAGCCTCACACTGACGATGCTTACCAGATTACCTTCCAGGTGCAGAACAAGGACAAGCTGAGATCAGTCACTCTTCCACCTGCCCTGAGACAGTGGCTGTCTGCAGGGTTGACTCTTGACCCCCACTTCCTCAAATGTTTACCTTACCTAATGTCAAAGGTGTGTTTACAGACACTCCTCGGTGCCTCACAAGAATCTACCCACGTGCCTCACTGCTTACCTCCTCTCTTTCTTCACATGCACACCCTCTTCCTTTAAATAATGACTTCTCTGTTGGGTGTGATGGCTCATGCCTGTAATCTCAGTACTTTGGGAGGGTGAGGCAGGGGGATCACCTGAGGTCAGGAGTTCAAGACCAGCCTGGCCAATATGGTGAAACCCCATCTCTACTAAAAATACAAAAATTAGCTGGGTATGGAGTTTATATATATATAAATTCCCCTTTATAGATATAAAACATATATAAAGGGGGTATATATAATATATATGTATAAAGAGGAGTTTATTAACTATTAACTTACATGATCACAAGGTCTCACAATAGGCTGTCTGCAAGCTTGAGGAACGAGGAGAGCCAGTCCGAGTCTCAAAACTGAAGAACTTGGAGTCTGATGATTGAGGGCAGGAAGCAACCAGCAGGGAAGAAAGATGTGGGCTGAGAGGGTGGGCCAGTCTCGCCTTTTCACGTTTTTCTGCCTGCTTAGAGTCACTGGCAGCTGATTAGATGGTGCCCACCAGATTAAGGGTGGGTCTTACTCTTCATCCTTCCCCGGCGCCTGACTCAAACGTTCATCTCCCTTGGTGGCACCCTCACAGACACACCCGGGATCATACTTTGCATCCTTCAACCCAATCAAGTTGACACTCAGTATTAACCATCACGCCTTGTGACTGTCATCTCTCTACAATGGAATCTCAAGCAATCCTTTAGAATAGCTTATGTTAACCAATCAAATCTCTGTAAACTATATGCCAGCGTTGCATGGAGACTGCTATAATGCTGTTCCCTCCGGCTTTGCCTGTATAAACAACCCCTACTTCCCCACACCTCAGAGAACTGACCCCATTTTCTGGAGTCTGCATTTCCAGGCAGCTGTCCTTAAATGTTGCACTTGAATACTCTCTTTAAAGTAAATTCTGACCCCTCTGATTATTTTAAGTAAGTTTGATAGCCTGATACATTTTAGTAGACGGAGGAAAAGGCAGGACCCAGGCTGTGCTGGGTGGGGGCTCCAGAGGCAGAGATAACTGGGCATTTCGACACAGTTAAATTCTGCCCACACATACTGAGCAACTGTAGGCATGCTGGTCCCTGTGGCAAGCACTGGGAAGATGCATGCATGAGCATGCATGATCAGACTTCACCCTGCCTTCATGGAGGTGCCAGTCCTATCAAGGAGGTGGCTGTACCCCCAGCTATCCACCAGAGAGGCAACAGCATCTTAGACTGAACTAAGGCCAGTGAGGGCCCAGGAGGAACCTGACCCAGGCTTTGGAAGCAGTGCCCAGGGGTAGCTGCATAGACAAGACACCGAGGATGGGCCTGGCAGGAGAGATGAATTTCCCCTGGGGCCTGGGGAGGGAGGGCAGCCTGGCAGAAGGACAGGCATCAACAGAGCCTCCGAGTGTGATCTGGGTGCTGAGTTTAGGGGTGGCAAGAGGGGGACTGAGTTCAGGGGTGGCAAGAGGGGGACTGAGACTGGATGAGAAGTTGCCTGGAAGAAGAGGGGGGGCCATTCCCAAACTCTAAGAGTGTGAAACTTACCTCATAGAAAAAAAAAAAGAGTAACTTCCGTTTGTTTAGTAGAGTGTACATTCTCTGCAGTTCAGGTGAGAGGTTGTGAGCTTCCTAAGCATAGGAACTACCTCTTGATTTTAGCCTAGGGAGGAGGTGCCGAAGAGCACAGGTGTGGATCCTGCAAAGCAAAGTAGGCTTCAGAACAGGGAGCGGGGCGGGGGGCTCCTTCCTCTCTTTTAGGTGCAGCAGTATTGAATTTGATTCCATCCAGGTTTCTCCTGACCCTGGGACCTAAAGCTGGGGCAGGTTCTGAGCCTTGGGGTTGGTTAGGGTGACCCTTCCTTTTTCTTTTTCTTTTTTTTTTTCTGAGACAGAGTTTCACTCTTGTTGCCAGGCTGGAGTGCAGTGGTGTGATCTCAGCTCACTGCAACCTCTGCCTCCCGGGTTCAAGAGATTCTCCTGCCTCAGCCTCCGGAGTACCTGAGATTACAGGCATGCACCACCACACCTGGGTAATTTTGTATTGTTAGCAGAGACAGGGTTTCTCCATGTTGGCCTCCCAAAGTGCTAGGATTACAGGCGTGAGTCACCCTGCCCGACACTTCCTAATAACGGAAATCTTTAGCGGGGGCTTGTAAGGGACTTTGAGCTGAGCTAAGGAAAACGGAGGTGGGATGCCAACCGCTCCCAAAGAGAAATGCCATCTCCCACTCACAGCCTGTTAGCCGAGAAGGGGAGTCCCCAAAGGGAGGGCCACCCATGGGTCTGCTTGACCTCAGCCCTCCTCAACCCCTTTCACCATTTCCACCCTAGAGAGACCAGAAGAGCTAAACTCCAGGGAGGCCTAGAAGTGGGTAAAGAGAAATGGGAAAGGAGGAAGATGGTGTGGGTGTGCCCTGGATAGTATTCGGTACAAGAGGGGCGCTGCAGCCATTGGCACACATGCCTGGGAGTCCCTGCTGGCGCTGGGATCAGCCCAGGGAGCCCTGGGCGGTAATTGAGTAGACCCCCAATTACCAAAGCATCTGTTTTCAAAACCCACCGCGGGGAAGGGCATGTCTAGAGGGGCCAAGGCTACGTGCACAGTGGGATGACTCCGGGCCACTAGGGAGCCGCCGGAGCACCTGGATCCTCAGAAGGGCTTGATGAAACGAGGTCCTGATTCAGCAGGCCTGGGTTCGGGCCCGAGAACCTGCGTTTCCAGCGAGTTCGCGGGAGGCAGGTGCTGCTGGTGCGGGGCCGCGGAGTTAGGTTTCGTTTCCGCACCAGGAGCCGCCTCCAGCTCTGGGTCTGTGAGTTTCGTTTCTTCGCGCTGCGGGGCGGGGCCGGGCGCGGGGTAAAAGCGGCGGAGCGAAAGGGGAGCCCGCCCTCCAGCGCTGCGCAGGGACCGGTGAGTGTCGCGTCTGGGCTCCGCGCCCCGTAACCGCGCTAGGAGCGCGCGAGAAGGGCAATGGGAAGGCGGCGTTCGCGGCGGATACGAGCGCTCCGGCACACGGGCGCGGCCGGGGCACCTCCTGGGCTGCTGGTAACTAACAGCTTATGATAACAGCTAGGCGCGCTGACGGACGGGCTCGGAGCGCGCCTGGTTCTCATTCCCACCAGGCTGCCCGGGCCCCTGGTTGATGACTCATCCGAAACACCCGCCGCGCCCGCGGCCACACTGCCGGAGAGGTTGTGAAGGGGCGGGAGGTCTGCGGGGACTCTGGTCGGGGGAGAGTTTCACATCCAGGGCTGCGCGGGCCGGGAGCCCACCCGGACGCCGACCACCGCTTTCAGTGGACTTCTATTTCCTGCGATCTCGCGAAAGCAAACCCAAGTCAGAATGCGGAGGTCTCTGGGGAGGCAGGTTCCAGGAGTCCTCGCGGGTCCTGCTGAATAAAGCGGGTTCCGAGCTGGGCCGAGGCGGGACGTGCGCGGAAAGACCCCTGCCCGCTGCTCTTTCTTCGCCCTCCCAGGGGATGCGATGCTGGGATCTCCCTGGCTCGGCGCGTGGGGCGGACGCACCCTCGGGGTCCAGCGTAGTTGGCCGGGACCGGGGAGTGGGGGCGGGGGACGAAGGGAGGCAGGACAGTCCCGGGGGTGACAGAAGGAGCCCGGGCACAGCTGAGAACTGCACCCCCACCCCACCAACACTCCCAGCGGTCACTGCCCAGCTGGGCAATTGGGATGACCCGTTATTTGGTCAAATTTTAAATCGCGTTTGTTATTGGAGGCAGGGTCGAGCGATGCTGACCACGCTGCTACCCCCGCCCCCGCGTCAATCCCTAATGGCTCCTAAAATGGCTGCGTTATCTTTCAGCCTTCGGCCGGAGTTGCCGGCCAGGAATCGCCCCAGCGTCGCGGCGGACACGCCTCCCGCTGCCTTCCTCGCCTCCCGCTGCCTTCCTCGCCCCCTGCCACCTACCTGCTCACCCAGCTCAGGGGCTTTGGGTAGGTAGCAGTGTATTTACTCTAAAGTGCCACATCTTCTTTCTTTTATTCATAAAACATTTAAATACTAGTGGGGTTTAGGGAAAAAAAACTCTTTCAGAAGAGAAGGTGAGTGTCAGTCCTGCAAGAGTTAGTTTGAAAACTAGTCTGGGTCATGCTGGGGATGTTGGACACTGCTTCATCTTAGGCATTTCCTAGAAGTAGGTAGTGGGTGGTCCTCATTAGGGGTTCTGGGAGAGGAAGGGTGCTGAATCCTCCCTCCCGTCCCTGCTCCTCTATGGGGGTCTGAGCTGAGGTACAAGTCCTGGTCTCAATGGTGCTACTTGTCTGGGTGCAGAAAGGCCAACTGAGGCAGCCATAGCCCAGAAGACTGGCACTTCTGAGAGGCAGATGCAGTGATGGTCTTTGATATTGAACCTGGGATGCCCTGGGCATATGAGGTCTTTCCAAAGGCATGGGAGTGTTAGGGAATAAATCCCAGATTGTCAGGCTCTGTGTAAGTACCTTTTAAAATAGATTGCCTTTTATAACCATCCCACTCCTACCTTACAAAAGGAATACATCCCTGTCTCCCTTTCCAAATCAAACAAGGATGCCTGCCCTGGAAGGGTATAAACCCGGGGAAGGGAGACAAAAAAGATAATTTTAAGTATTGGTGTTGGGGATGTGTTTTTGTTTTTGTTTTTGTTTTTGAGACGGAGTCTTGCTCTGTCACCCAGGCTGGAGTGCAGTGGCGTGATCTCAGCTCACTGCAGCCTCCGCCTCCCAGGTTCAAGCGATTATCCTGCCTCAGCCTCCCAAGTAGCTGGGACTACAGGCATGCACCACCATGCCCAGCTAATTTTTGCATTTTTAGTAGAGGCAGGGTTTCACTATGTTGGCCAGGCTAAGCTTCAAACTCCTGACCTCAGATGATCCACCTACCTCGGCCTCCCAAAGTGCTGGCATTACAGGCGTGAGCCACCTTGCCTGGCCTTTAAATATAAAGTTTGTATCACAATTGCATCAGAAATTGTATCCTTTGCAACTATTCAAATTTATACTGAAAACATTTTTTGAAGTTTAACCTAAAATGATGACAGGAGATACCTAGTTTTAGAAGATCTTTTGGGGAACAGAGGCATATTCTTGAAGCACCTGAGCAGGGAGGCAGCGCTTGTCTTCATCTGACCTTGACTTTTGTGGGTCCCTCTGCTTCTCTTTCCATGAATAAAGAGTCAGTGAGCCCACACTGTCCCAGACACTCTTCAACACTCTGGGGACATCACCATGAACAACTAGTCAGAGTCCCTGCCCCCATGGGCCTTCCCTTCTGGTGGTGAGTTTCGTTCCATGGCTGAATGCATCAGCTTCTTATCTGTTCAATATGCGTCTGCTTCATCTTAAGCTTAACTTACAAAGAAGGAAGATGGTTCTTTCTGAAGTGGGAGTCGGAAAAGCTGATCCAGCTGCTGAATCCTGCCATCTGTTAGTCAATGGAGATGCTAATGTGGCCAAGAAAAATCCAGCCTCGGTAAGTTGCTCTCTGAAAGTCGTTATCCATGTGATGTGAGCTGTGCCCGTTCCAGGCTGCCCTTTTCTACAGCGGTGCCGCTGCTGCCCAGAGATGCCTGCTCTCTCGCCTCTCCTGTGCCAGGACACAGATCCTGACCCTCTACTTGCCAACTTACAACCAAGCGTAGACTCGTTGCCTTAGCTGACCGTGGATGCAGGTGCTGCTGGCGTCGGGGACGCCGGCTGAGCTGTTGATGGGTTCATGTAGGAATTGGCCCAAGTCCTGGGTTCAGGGAGCACTAGGTTTGTTTCTCCTGCCCACATCAAGATTCAGTTTTAAAGTACAAACCCTGGGGTATCATTAGGATACTGTCTCTGCAGGGAAGCCACATGGTGCAGTTTTTGCCCAGAATCAAGACATATTTTTGGTGGGAACCAATAGTGGCCCCTGGAAATGAGTCCAATCTGAGTTTAGTACCGACACTGACCGTCTCAGCCATGTGATTGTGGGTAGTTATTCCTCCCGTTATAAGCCTGGTTGTCCATCTCTAAAATGGGAGTAATAGTCTTTGCTTTATATGGCTGTTGCGAGGAGTAAGTGCAGGGAGTGTCTAGGCATCCAGAGAGTGCTCAGTTTTTTATTACCAGGGATCATTGGTCTGTTTCAGGCCGGCTCCGTTTTCCTAGGCAATGTTAAACATTTTTTCAAACAATATTTTTAAAAGTTGAAGCATGTAGAAAAATAGGACCACCACCTTCCCACCACCCAGATACCACTGTTTACATCGTTCTCTATTTCCCTCCCTTGTGCATCTCTTGCCTGGTAGGAAGAGATGTAATTATATCAGGGTGTGGGGCAGGAGGAACTCTCACCCACTCGTACTCGTCTGCTTTGGAAGCAACTTGGCCTTTTCCAGTCAAGAACAGAGTGTTCCTTGTGATCTGGCAGTTCCGCTTCTGGGGATAGACTGTGGTTCTCAAAGTATGGCCCCCAGACCAGCCTATCAGCATCACCTGGGAAGTTGATTGAAATGCAAATGATTAGCCCCTCCTCCCACTCTCAGACCTGGTGAATTGGACACTCTAGGGCAGGGCCCACCACCTGTTCTTTACCAGACTCTCCAGGTGATTCTGCTGCATGCTAGAGTTTGAGAACCATTTGTAAACTCTTGCACATCCCCCCTGAAAGCCACGTACATAACAGCACTGTTTATAACAGCAAAACCCAGACTCTGTCTACGTGCCCGTCATGGTGGAATGGATACCGCACGTGTGGTACGTTCATGCAGCAGAATTCTGTACAGTAGTAAAAATAAATGAACTAGAGTTCCAGGCATCAAAATGGCTGCATCAAATGAACAATGTTGAACCAAAGAGGTCACACAAAAAATATACAGAATAATTCCACTTATATAAAATTCCTAAACAGGTAGCAATAAGCAATATACCGTTGTGGGAAAAACATATAGGTGGCAAAACTATAAAGAAAAGTGAGGACATGTTGATTGCAAGCCTCAGGATAGGGGGACCCTCTGGAGGTGAGGGAGTAATAGTCTTTGCTACTAGGGAGGTGTGTGCAATGTCCTAAGTACTAGAAGTGTTTGCATTCTTAACCCAAGTGGTTGGTACATGCATATTTGCTTCATTTATGATTTATACACTCTTGTAAATGGATAGTATAAAGAAATGAAAACAATTTTAAGGCGAACTAAGACCAAGGCTGTCGGGGACCGGCACGTCTGCCAGGAGGCTCCCGGCCTGTGGGAGGCCTCACCCCAACTCGGAGATGTTCACAACCTGGAGGAGAGAGTGCGCAGAAGAGAAGACAGACAGACAGTGGGGTCTGGAGGACTACCTTGGCGATGCCTGTAACATGCCAGAGTAGCAGCTTTATTGTGAGCATAAGTCTGATTATATACCTTTTTGGCTGCACAGGAGCGGGGTTGGAGGAGCCACAGGCAGAGGCAAGGAGACCACCCGGGGTTGGCAGGGGATGGGGAGAATCATAAATCCAAGCTGGAGATGGACTGGTGGCTGCAGGAGATGGAACAGCATGTCAAGGACACC
>CAUYLG010029783.1:0-29334 GCA_963573385.1 Cacajao melanocephalus | reverse complement strand
TCCTCGTTCCACTTGACCTTCTGTAACTGGGCCTCCTCTTCATATTCCTCGTCCTACTCCGATTTTTGTGTCATATATGGCCCTCCTCCTCCTCCTCTTCCTTCTCCGGTGTCCCTGTCGTCTCTGGACCTCCTCCTCCTCCTCCTCCTCCTCCTCCTCCTCCTCCTCCTCCTCCTTCTCCTCCTTCTCCCATGTTGGTGTCATCTCTGGCCCTCCTCCTCCTCCTCTTCCTTCTCCTGTGTCCCTGTCGTCTCTGGCCGCCCTCCTCCTCCTCCTCCTCCTTCTCCTCCTTCTCCTCCTTCTCCTCCTTCTCCTCCTTCTCCTCCTCCTCCCATGTTGGTGTCATCTCTGGCCCTCCTCCTCCTCCTCTTCCTTCTCCTGTGTCCCTGTCGTCTCTGGCCCTCCTCTTCCTTCTCCTGTGTCCCTGTCGTCTCTGGCCGCCCTCCTCCTCTTCCTCCTCCTCCTCCTCCTCCTCCTCCTCCTCCTCCTCCTCCTCCTCCGCCGCTGCCTCCTCCTCCTCCTCCTCCTCCTCCTCCTCCTCCGCCTCCTCATGTTGGTGTCATCTCTGGCTCTCCTCCTCCCATCGTCTCCGGCCCTCCCAGCCCTCCTCCTCCCATGTTAGTGTTGTCTTCCACCCTCCTGTCCCTCCTGCTCTTCCTCCTCCTCCTCCTCCTCCTTCCGTGTCGGTGTCATCTCTGGCCCTCCCAGTCCTCTTTTCTGTAACAGGTGATCAGTGACCATCATGAGGCCTTGGGACCCCCACTCACTTCCACCTTGGCTGTGTGTCTGCAGCTGGTTTCTGCCTTCCCACTGGGAGTGGGGCTGGTCTCCAGCAGCTGCCTGCTCCTTCCTCCTCCCCCTACCTGATAGTGTATTCCTTTTCTATGGTCGTTCCTTATTTAACTGACCAGTCCTCTCTTCTCCAAGCCCCTGTTGTCCTCAGAGCCCCTGGCTCTGCCCTATAGAAATCTCTGGTTTCTATTTCAGATATTTGTTGCCTCTTCCTTCACTTCTGCCTTTCTCTGGTTAGCTCCTTTTCCTTGCTTCCTGTTTTTCCTGTGTTGCGAGGCTCTTTTGACAGGGATAGCCCTCCCAGTTATGCCATAGTATTTATCGTTTCCTGCCCTCATCTCATCAGAAGTTGTACGTATTTGGCTGGAGGACTCTATTTCCTTTAAAAGGTTGCGCTCAAAGCCAGTGACTTGTAGTCATGCGCAGAGTCAGAAAACATCATCAGTGTCTCCAAGGGTTATAGGTATTTACATTTTAAAAATATGCTACATTGAAATACAGGTCAGGTCCTTTCCCCATTAAATTTATTTTTAAGTCATTTGTTAGCTCACCTAGTTCAAAAGACATAATCAGAAGTGCACCATAATCCAGATTTCATACTGCAATTAGGGAAGAAGACAAATGAGTAGTTATTAGTTGTTACACTTCAATTAAGGAAAGAGAAAAGGGGGAAAAGAAGCTGTCTCTTCTCATTTGGAAGGCTTTTCTGTGCCACACGGTGCTCCAGTTAAGAAAAGCTACCGACAGGAATCCCAAAGATAGAAATGCAGCGTGCATCTTCCCTGCTCCCTCAGCACCCCCAATGTGTGTTTGGTATTTCCTTCAGAGAGAGAAACACAAGCTGAACCCTAACAGAAACCAGCAAGTAAATGTGAGAAAAGTCAGAACAAGAAAAGAAGAGTGGGAGAGAAGGAAAATGGGCATTGAGTTTATGAGTGACGCAAAGAAACTGGAGCAGGCAGGGAGCACCAAAGAGGACAGAGTGCCCAGCGGGTTTGTTGTTTTGCTTTCTTTGGGTTCCCAGCCTCAGGCTGCCCCTGCTTCCGCCGCCATGAGAGGATGTACAGCATCTCCTGGCCATGTGTCCCATAACCTGGGCCAGGAGTGCGTGACTGTCTTACTAACGCCCACGGCGCTGCCCAGCTGCCACACTTGGGTCCTTCCTCGCCTCCTGAGGGCTTAGCGGGAGTCCTGTCCCTGCACCCAGTGTCTCGCTCAGCTCTGCTCCACTAATCCAAGATCCCATTCCTTTCAGAGTTTCACACCCAGTGTGTGTGCAAAGAAAACTATGGAAAGAAGGCCTTTTCATAGTGCACTGCATTGCTTTCTTCTCTTTTGGTTAAATATATTTCTTTGTTTAAGAAAAATACGATTCACTACACTGCATTCTTGATTTCTTTTCCTATTCTTACTGTTGATATTTATCCAGTTCACCTGCCATTTTATATTTTCTAATTATATGCTGTCAGTTTCATTGCCACTGAAATCTTCTGTCTTAGATCCTGTTTCAATGGAATGGTTTCTCTTGTAGCCTTCTTTCTTAGAGAAAAACTATGCTGAAGTACTGTGAAAAGGAGGCTCTGCTGTTTCCTGTTTGCCGGTCTGTCTGACTTGTTCACTTCAAAGCTGTGAATCTGAATCCATGTAACACTGGGGCTTGCTGCTGACTTACAATAATTATGTTGCTGCTTGAAATCTCTCACGGGGCTAGACCTAGTTGATAGTAGAGCAAATAAATGTCTGATTTTTGTGCATTAGCAATGTTATTATTCAAATGCATGCACATACCTGTTAGCTGACAATTTTTAACTTAATTTAGATTTCCCCCACCTCTTGTTCTCAAATGCCAGGTCACATGCATCGGATGTTACCGATTACTCTTATCCAGCTACTCCCAACCATTCTCTGCACCCCCAGCCGGTGACGCCTTCCTACACAGCTGGCGATGCGCCGCCACACGGGCCTGCAAGCCAGACCGGGGAGCATGAGTACCGGCCCCCGTCTGCCTCGGCGAGGCACATGGCTCTCAACAGACCTCAGCAGCCGCCGCCCCCGCCTCCCCCACAGGCCCCAGAGGGGTCCCAGGCCTCTGCACCAATGGCTCCAGCAGACTATGGGTAACTTAGTGTGCCTTGTACCCTAATCCCTACCGGCCTTGCATTTGAATCTTGCTATATGTCGTACGAGAATTCTAACTGATATTTTAGAGGCCAGGATAGAGTCAAAGATGACTGGATGTAGATACTAGCAGCTCTAACATTCTGTGTGAAGTAAAGCAGGTGCAGTGTAAGCTCAGACTTAACAGCTGAGTCTCAGGCCACACTGTACACATGCATGTTCCCTTACACACACTCTTGAGTGTTTGAATGGCACTTTAAGCCAAGGCATTGATAAAGGGTGAAATGCCAATTTTGTGAACCCGTCCCAAACCGTCAAGTTTCTGGATACATCCTTGGTGGACCACAGAGAATTGTTATCACAGACGAGAAGACCACACCACACAGCTCCCATGCCTCACTTCTCAGACTTGAGCAAAATCTCCTTTCTTGACCCCTGGCCACCTAGACATCATTCTGCCCCAGGCCCTCCTGTTTCCTGACAAATAGAATTCAGAGACCTTCATGTTCAGGTGTTTATCAGTTTAGGCACCCACCTCTCTTTTTTTTTTTTTTGGCTTTACCCTAGTCTTTAAATACTTAATTCCTCACAGTTGGTGCCCAGGAAAGGTACCTTGCGTAGGTGTCCACTGCTGACACGTGTCTGCGCACCCCTGCCTGAATGACAGTCCTTCTACTCTCAAATGCTCTCCCTGGCCACGCACGCCTGGATATTTCCCATGTCAGGATCCCCAGAGTAGCTTGAGGCTGTGTCAGGCAAAGAGAGGGCCCATGGTCCAGTTGGTTAAATAGAATATAAAAAATCTGCTGAATTCTATTCAGATTTCTTGCTGTATGACTTTTCAAAGCTTTTGATACACACCTGGGCGCTGCAGGCATGGGGCATTTCCACAGGAGTGGGCTAGAGAATGTAGAAAGTTCCCGATCTGGTTGACATTAGAACCCTTAAAAGACAAGTTTATGAGCTACTGCCTTGAGACCCCAGTGTGAAGGCCGCAGTGGCGCTGCCATCCTGGCCTCTGCAGTCAGCTGCTTTCTTCTGCCTTTCTGAGTGGTCCTCCTTTTGGTACATTTCAGTAGCAGGTCTTGAGTTCTATCATGATGAATAATGTAGAACTGTGAAAATAACTGACCCAATGTGTGCATGTGTGCATCCTGCCGTGATTGAAGTGCAGGTGGCAATACATGTTGTGTCGGGGGATGGCTCTGTTAGGAGTCTAAGAGCTCACAGGTCGCGACCCTCTCTTGTTCCCTTGGTGACTGTTTCTCATCTCTCTCTCAGGATACTCCCAGCACAGATAATTGAGTATTACAACCCATCAGGACCACCACCTCCGCCACCTCCTCCTGTGATTCCCTCTGCACAAACTGCCTTCGTCAGCCCTCTCCAGATCCCCATGCAACCCCCATTCCCTACATCAGCCGGCTCCACGCACGCAGCTCCTCCTCACCCACCCTCCACCGGGCTCCTGGTCACAGCCCCGCCACCCCCAGGCCCACCGCCTCCCCCGCCAGGCCCTCCTGGCCCCGGGTCTTCTCTTTCGTCCTCTCCGATGCATGGCCCCCCAGTAGCTGAGGCGAAGCGGCAAGAGCCTACACAGCCACCAATCAGTGATGCTCGAAGCGACCTCCTTGCTGCCATTCGAATGGGTAAGTGGAGCCCTAGACACACAGCCTGCCTTTCAGCAAGAGGTTTCTTCATGTCTCCAGCCGGCTACAGCCTCCTTGTCTTCAAATGACTACTCACTGTGTTTTTTAAAATAGAGTTAAAGGGGTCTTATTTGATTTTTTTTTTAAATAGTAGATGTATTTTTGTCCAGTATAAGGCAAACACAGTGTGATAAAGAATTGAGGCCAGGCACGGTGGGCTCACACCTGTAATTCCAGCACTTTGGGAGGCCAAGACAGGTGGATAGCTTGAGCCCAGGAGTTCAAGAGCAGCCTGGGAAACATGGCAAAACCCTGTCTCTACAAAAAATTCAAAAAGATTAGCTGGACATGTTGGCATGCGCCTGTAGTCCCAGCTGCTCAGGAGGCTGAGGTGGGAGGACTGCTTGAGTGTGGGAGTTCAAGGCTGCAGTGAGCCATGGTCATGCCCCTGCACTTCAGCCTGGGCAACAGAGTGAGACTCATCTCAAAAAAAAGAAAAAAAGAATTGAAATTAGAAAATCTTAACTAGAAACCAGAAACCCTATAACTGAAATGAACAATTAATTAATTAGATATCTTCTCTGCATTCTACTTTAAGGGAAAAAGTATAAATGAAAGAAAGTGAGCTCATATTAATAATTTAATTCTTTAAACAAAGAATTTGTCCTGGACTTGTCGTATTTGCTTGATGTGCTAAGCCAGTGGTTTTTCAGAATCTGTAATAGTCAATAGCATAACCCTTTTGTCAGATGAAAGTCCTGCACTGACCCCCTGACCACGAAACACTTGGAAACGGAACATCTCAGGTGGAGTTGGGTAGGGAACCTGGCCTCACCTGTCTTGGGCTGCCCAGAGAGCCCCTGGGAACCTCCAGCCCATACCATGGATTCTTTACCAGGTCCCAGCCCAGGTTGGTCGAGGGTTACTGACATGTGGGACTGTCTAAGAGCTTCTCACCTGTGGGGAGCTGCACAGACTTGATCACAGTTGAGTCATCTTATCTGGAAGTGACTGAGCAAGGAGCCTGGCTGCAGCCCACGAGCTCAGCGTCAGGGATGTCCTTCAGAGGAGTTGTGATGCTACTGCCTGTGCATTCTTCTTGTGTGCCCATGAACCAGACCCACAGTGTGGCCCACACACCCTTCTAAAGATCCCAGGGTCCTCTATTTACCTGGACATCATGGACACACTTTTATTTTGTCAATTAAAAAAAAGTCCTAGAGGTGTATTAGCTCATGAATGTCAAATTTGGGGTCATAGTAGGACAGTGTTGCATTTGCTTTATTTTTAACACCTTGTAAGCCCTGTCCACCAAGAGTGGATACATAACCTGTATCTAATCTTGAGGAAACATCTGATACACCCAAATCGAGAGACATTCTGCAGAATAGCTGCCTATATTCTTCAAAACTGAAAAGGTTATAAAACAAAGACTGAAGAACTGCCCAGATTAAAGGACATTAACAAAACTTGACAACCAATGTCACAGATAATTTCCATTGGATCCTGAACCAGGGGATAATCTTTTCTATTTGCAATTAGATTGGGTCTTTTTGCAAAATTTGAATAATATTTGTAGGATGGATAGTAGTATTGTATCCATACTAGTTGCATGATTTTGATTTTTTGGGTAGGGGGGCAACAACACATGAACTATTTTAGGGGTAAAGGGACATTATATGCCATTTACTCTCACATGGTCCAGAGAAAAGCATCTGTGTCTGTCTGTGTAAAGATGATAGGGGAAGATTGAGAAATAAATGTGGTCAGATATTAGCAGTTGGGGAATCCAAGTATATGGGAATGTTTTTCTGCTGGTCATAGCTGTTCTATAAATCTGAAATTATTTCAAAACAGTTAAAAAATGAATGGATATCAGCTTAGGCAACATTGCAGGACTCTTTCTCTACAAAAAATATTAGAAAATTTAGCTGTTCATGGTGGCGCGTGCCTGTGAGTCCAGCTACCCAGGAGGCTGAAGTGAGGGGATAGCTTGAGCGCAGGAGGTCAAGGCTACAGTGATCTGTGATCACGACACTGCACTCCAGCCTGGGTCACAGAGTGAGAACCTGTCTCCAGAAAAAAAAGGGGGTAAACATTAAATCATCAAATACTTAATTTTGTTACTAAGCTAGAAAGTAGATGATTATATTTTATGTCCATTTGAACAGTAATTGTTGAATAAAGGTTTCTCAGTTACTTCTCACTTTAGCTGAGAGTGAGTAGCATAGAACACTGTTTACAACGCTCTGGATGCCGGCGCTGCCTACTAGATGTTCTGTGATGATAGAAGTGTTCCAGAGAGTAGCCTCTAGCCACATGCCAGTTCACACTTATAAGGCTATATGGGGCTAGCGGCTGCCAGCTGGGATGGTGCAGCTCCAGAGTTTGCTCTAATAGTGTTCAGGTACACTGAAATTATGAATTTTTAATACTTTAACACATTATTTTTTTTTTAAAAAAATCTTCTAAGTTTGCATGTTTTTGCTCATGAAACTTTTAATATTCCCTGAGCTTTTCTCCCCTCGAATTTCCAAAACTTTTTATCCTTAGTGTCAGTAAAAAAAAAAAAAAAAAAAAAAAAATCTAATAGACATATTTGTTTATCTTTAATCTGGAGCCAGCAAAAGGATGTGATTCTGAGCCATGTGTTGTATCTGCAGGAATTCAGCTGAAAAAGGTGCAGGAGCAGCGGGAGCAGGAGGCCAAGCGGGAGCCCGTGGGGAACGACGTGGCCACGATCCTGTCCCGGCGCATCGCCGTGGAGTACAGCGACTCCGACGACGACTCGGAGTTCGACGAGAACGACTGGTCCGACTGAGCAGAGACCGGCGGGGAGGCCGCGCGTGGGAGCGTGTTGAAGCTATTAGGTGGTCTCCACACCCAGATAGTGGTATTCTAATCCCGTAGCATAGCACCTTTTGTATAAATAATGTGATATTGCTTCTGCACATCCAAAAATTCTGGGTCTTTTCAGTATTTACTGTGTAATACTTAAGTGCCACTAAACATAGCAAATTGTGCTGCACATGAGGAATAGGCTGTCACTATCGCATTGTCCTGAAAACAGCATCTGCTTTCCTCTTGGCCATGGGAGTATTTAGTGCAGTTTGGGTTTCCTCTTACTGATCAATATAACTCTGCAGACTTGCTGTGTGTTTGTGAAGCTGCCTGGTGTTAGGTCTCTGCAAGACTAATGACTATGTCAGAGTGATGTCTTCCAACCAGTAAGTGATACTGTTTCACCGTTTTGGTTTTTTCTTTTCTTTTTTTAAAGGTTGTGTTTCTGAAGAAGTTGGCTTTAGAGGGAAAGGTTTAACAAATAGGGAGAATCAAATGTTTCTGCTTTCAGTTTCTTGGCTTGGTGACCTCTGAGTGAATCTGAATGCTCTGCTGAATAATTTCATTGCCTCTGCACATGCTTGTCAAATATGAAATTGGAAGGGCCTTTTCAGGATGGGTTCCCTGTGGGCATTTGCTTCATAACTGCCTGTTGATGGTTTTGCAAGAGAGTTCAGCAGCTCAACAGTAATCATGAAGAACAGGGTCCTTTTTTCTTCTGGGGCCATTGGAGATGACACTCAACGTACTTGCCAGCCCCTCCAGCGTGGCCACCAGCCGGCCGGAACAGATGCAAGCAGTCCGTGACTCTGGGAGCTGCACTGCTGAGCTGGGCTGAGCTGCGGCACCAGGCCTGGGCTGCAAAGGAGCCCTGCTCCTTTAATTTCCTGACAGCTGTGTCCAGAGTGAGCCGCAGGAGTTCTTAGCTCCTCAGCGAGCAACAGAGAGCGCTTATGCCACTTGGTCTGAATTTTAAAAGCTTAGGTTTAGGTGAAAGTAGGTATTGACAGCTATTCACTGTTCACGGTGCTGGGGCCAGATTCGCCCTGTCTGAGAAGCACATGGTTCTCCTCTCTCCTGTTGTTAGCACATTAAATGATAAAAAGCACCTCATGAGATTCCCTTGATCAGCCCTGTTGCTGCAGCACAGCACTGTGCCCTCACCTCCGCCCTTCCTGTTGCTCCCACGTGGCAGTACCAGGGACCCATGGGGAAACTGAAGAATGAGAGCCTCTATATTTTGTAATTCTGGTTGAAAGGTAACTATTTGTGTAGAATAAACAGGTGCGCCAGGCATTGATTATAGATATCACTTGAAAAATATGCTAAGACCCTTGACTTACTAAGGACCTTAACCTACTTAACAGTACTTCATATGCATTGTGGTTATGTTACTCGGTTATGGTGAAGCGCAGAATCCGGAGCTAAAAGTAGAGCTGTTTGAGGTTATGGTAGGAATGTGAGCAGGATGGTGACTCGGGGAGTTTTTGTTAATGCATCCGAGCAAGTCAGCCAGCCCCCAAGTCCACTCAGTGTGTGTGTGTGTGTCTCGAGTGGACACCTGTTGGGCTTCTGGGCAGTGGTTGTACAAAGCCTGTCCATTGGGTTCAGTCATGTGGATCTGAATTCCTGAAAAGCCTCATGTCTGCATCCCCTTTTCAAGGCTGCCTCCCTGGCGTGTCTGTTCTCTCCTCTGTCCCAGGTGCTGGGGGTGTGCTCTTCAGCATCTCTTCCTAAAGCTGGTCACCACTAGGCTGTCCCTATAAATTCCTTGAATATAAGTAACAGTTATTAATGAACTTCTAAGTTTCTAATTTCTCTTTTTTTTTTTTCAGAAAGGGCCTGCTGCATTGGCATTATTCTTAGGACTTTTGAGACTTAAAGTCTTCCTTAGTTGTCTTTCTTGTTGCTTTTGTATTAGGAGTTCCCCATGTGGGTCTAGAACTCCCATCTGGTAATGCTTCTTTGTTTTTTATGGCCCTTCTGTTCTCAGGATGGAGAGAACACAGAAGCTACTATCCACGTCAGGATTTATTCTATTTATATCTTATTACAATAAAATTAGTGGCACTTTATTCATAAATATTCATGAGCCTGTTAATTATTAGTTGTCTTCCTGTAGTTGAATCAAGTTATTTTCAACTCTATTTTATGACTTGTGAAAAAGCCTTTGCCCTGTGGTGTTCCATAACCTTTAAGAGAATGGAAAATGACTAAAATCGAGTTTAGATTATTTTTAGAGTATTTTTCCAGCAAATTCAATTTATTCTGAAATTTAAATCCAGATCTTTTCTAATATGGTATTCCATGAAAAGAATAAAGTGAAGATTTGAATTTTCAGTTTCATTTTCAAAAACTATTTACCAAAACAAATGGAGAAGAAACATTTAAAAGCACATTTCATTTCTGTGAACTTTGTTTTAAATCACAGTTATAAATTGTAATTTTTAATTGTCCCCTGTATTACTTCTCCATGTCTGTTTTAGTTTAATGTCTTCTAAGCTTTTTTCTCGTAGCATGGACGTAGGGAAGGGATGGAAAGTTTGCCCAGTCCCAGTGACTGCGCGCACAGGAGGCGGCAGAGCACAAGGCAAGTGAGTTTGCAGTCAGCCCCGGACCCGTAAGCTTGGCTACACTGATGTTTTTCTTTACTAAGGATAGTATCCAAAATTAACATTTTCATCTCAGTAAATTTTTAGAACATCAGAATGTTTTCTGAGCACCAAGTGGCTAGGTTGTAAAAGTTTTGTAATAATTTGCAATTAAAATACATGATACATTTTAATCCATTAAAGACTAGTAGGAATGTATCAGCCAGAGTAGCAAGTAATTTTTGTTTTATACATCAGAGTATCTGTCATCTTGCAGTATTACCAATGCTGTTGTAAATTGAATTTAAAGTGGTATTAAAAAAAAAAAACAAAACTCCTGTTAAACAATTTTTATCTGTTTGTATATCTTACTATAGATTATGTACAAGTAACATCTAAATAAAATGACACTTTTAACCCTAAGAGGTTTTGCTTATTTATAACAGTGTTGTATGTTTGGCTTTTTGGGAAGAGAACTTGGTGTTAAGTGTTTGTTTTTGTTTTTAGCATTTTCCTTATTAGACAACAGAGGACACTACCTTGATTTCCATTGAAATTTCTACATAATTTTTGTGTCACCAAGAGTTCAGATTGAATTCCTGAGTGACTCGGGGAAGCACCAGTCTGGTTAGAAAGCAAAGGCCATGCTGGGAGCAGGGAGCCACCTGTTGAGAGGATAGAGCCTGGGGCAAGAGGCTCTGAACCCCATTATGCCCACCGATAACAGTGAATAACATGCTGTAATATGTACAGCTTATGAGATGTTTTCACTTAATCCTTAAAATAAACTTTAACATTCTATTTCACGTGTGAGAAAACTAGAGTGAAGCTAAGTTACTCTCTCAGGGACCTTGGTAGATAGAAAACTCAGTCCTGGGGCAGGCAGAATCACATGTGGGGGTAATGGGAGTTGAGATTGGGTGGGTAAGTGTGGCCACATACATCAGAGACAGCCAGACTGATGTCAGGCTTCCCGTAGTAGCTGCTTTCAAGTTCTTGATGCACATGGTGTGTACCTCTGCCATAGCACACATCATGTGGTGTGATGGCCGCTTCCGTGTGTAGCCTTTCACTGGACTGTGTGTTCCATGTAGACCGAAGTCATCTTTGCATCCTGAGAGCATTGGCACAGCACCCAGTCTCCTAGACAATGAGCAGTTGCTTTTTTTGCATGATTAGATGAGTGGATGAATATCTGAGGTTTTTTTTGTTTCTGTTTTTTTTAAGCAAAAAGGAAGGTGTGAGCAACTTTTTAAAACATGGCAAATTCTACCAGATGCCTTGCATTTCCTCCTTAGTACTTGTTATCTGATGTGTGGCTCCCTCTTTGTGGTGTGTATTCCCCACCAGACTGAGCTCTGGGAGGCCGGAAGGGGCCTGTCCTGCTGCTGTATCTGTTGTCTTGAGCACACTGCCTGGCACTTTGTAGGTGTCAATAAGTTATTCAGGGATTGTTCATAGGGCAAAAGGGAAGGCTTCTTCAACAACTATTTGTGAGCCTGATAAGATTTTAAATACATGGAATACATGGTTATGTGTAAAACACTTGGAAGAGTGCCTGGTGCTAAGCAGACACCCAGTGGATGTGAGCCGCTCCTGTCATCTACAAGCCGCTGGCTGGAGAAGAGTGGCAGGCCAGGCTCTGCCCTCATGGGGCTGCTCGTCTAATGAGAAAAAAGGACATTGAATATCGTCGAATAAGTAATTTAGATCATTTGACATGTGCTGCATTTTGGGGCGGAATGAGAAGTGCCCAATCTTGGTGGGCCAAAGGAAGCTGAGATTTGAGAGTGAACAGAAGTTAGCACAGGGAAGGGAAAGGAGCTTTTCAGTAGGGAGAACAGCGTGTGCATTCCCTACGGTGGGAAAGACAGTGTGGGGTGAGAATGGAACTGAAGTATTAGTGGAATGGAAGCACTTAGAGGAAGAAGTATCATGAGATGGGATACAGAGACGCTGGAAACCTCCCATGCCCAGCATTCAAGATTTAGGGAGCTTTTTGAGCCAACGAACACCACCATGATGACATGTCTGCCATAGCTGCACACCTATCAAAATCTTCATATTTATAGCCTGTTGGTTTTTTGTTGGTCTTGATAGCCTCATGCCTTAGATGGCATTAATATTTAGAAAGGTCTTAGGTCTGTTTTGTCTGTATGTATTTAGAAGGCATCTTAGTGATCTGCTAGTTTAGCTCCTAGCTTTAAAGATGGGGAAAAGGCCATTGCTTCCACTGATGGGGGCTTAAAGCTTGGTCTCTTAACTCTTGAATTTTCAAACTATGGTCCTCCTGTTCCACCTTCCAGAGTTAGGCAAATAGCCCTCACCCTCTGTTTCATTATGAAAAAATTAAAATCTACAATAAAGTTGTTCAGTAAACACTCATATATCCCTCTCCATCTGTTCATCAGTTCTTATTTTTTATGCATTTCAAAGTAATGTGTATACTTCCCTGACTACTTCAGCATATATATCATTAGAGTTTAATATTTCTAATGTAAAATACTTAGAGTAGGTTCATCATACGATTTGCTCTTAAGTCCATCTAGTAAGTTTTTTATTTCAGACATTGGATTTTTTTTTTTTACTCTAGAATGTCCTAATGGTTCTTTTTTGTTGTTCATTTATATGCGCTTATTTTCCTTTACATCTTTGAGTATAGTTATACTGGCTCTTTAAAAATCTTTGCCAATTCCGACATCTGGATTTTTTTTCAAGATCAGTTGCTATTGATTATTTTTACTCTTGAGTGCATGCCTAATAGTTTTGGATTATATTGTAAACGTGGTGAATGATATATTCTGTTATGAATGATATATTCTGTTATATTCCTCTGAAAGGTACTGATTTTTTTTTTTAAGGAAGAGAGTTAATATGGCTAGAATTAAGCTCCCAGTTCCCCTCTGCCCCCATCACCCAGCACACACACAATGGATAACAGCAGAAATTTTTTAAGTTCTTTTAACCTTAGCCAGGCTGCGTGGAGTTTCCTTGGCTCATGCTTGGTTACAGGATCAACCAGAGACTCAGGCAGTTTTACAAAGAATTTTTGGATCCCTCTCTGGCTCTTGTTTGTAGGGTCCTCCCTCACTTTCAGTCTTCTTTGATTGCTCTGAACTCAATGCTCTCTTTTTTTTTTTTTTTAAGCCAGTAAGATTGTGGGGTAAGTCAGCCAGACAGGACTGCAGATTTTCCGTTTAGGCTTAGCCGGTTGCTTGGCAGAACAGGGCCTGCCACCAACAAAACGTCTTTATAGTCAGAAATGCAAAGCTTTTTCCTTCTGCCAAGCATCAGCTCCCTCTCGAAAGTTTCTGTTTTTGATTTCTATGCAATGCCTTCAATGGCTCTGAGGTGTATTTTGTCCAGTTCATAATTGTTATCTGTAGTGATTTGGTCTGGAATAAGCTTGTTCTCCATTCCCAGAAGCCTCATTCTATAAATATTTGATATATCATTTACTTTTTAAAAATTTAATGTAAATTAAAAAATGCAGACTGGTGTTTAATACCTGATGACAACAAATGATCAGTGTCTCCATTTTTCTGCCAGGCAAACGTGTTTGCAAGGACCCCACAGTAAAACTGGTGACATTTATTTAACAAAGTGGTATTCAAGTATTGCATGATGTGATATGAAACACAGGTCTATGTCTTCTTATCTGTGAATCAGAATGTTCTTTAACGCCAGGCACTGTGGCTCACGCCTGTAATCCCAACACTTTGGGAGGCCAAGGTGGGCGGATCATTTGAGGTCAGGAGTTTGGAACCAGCCTTGCCAAAATGATAAAACCCTGTCTCTACTAAAAAGTACAAAAATTAGTTGGGCATGGTGGTGCATGCCTGTGATCCTAGCTACTTGGGAGGCTGAGGCAGGAGAATTCCTTGAGCCTGGGAGGCGGAGGTTGCAGTGAGCAGGTATCATGCCATTGCACTCCAGCCTGGTGGACAGTGTGAGACTATGTCTAACCAAAAAAAAAAAAAAGAAAAAAAACCTCCCAAAACCCAGAATGTTCTTTAAACTGTGCAAGCAGAACAATATGTGAGTCACATGGGCATTAAGACTACTTTCAACAAATCGTCAGCCCTACCCCCGGTCTCCATTTTTATGTTTACTAAATAACTTTAATATTTTTACTGAGTTTTATAAATTTAGATTCAGGAATAAATCTATACACACAAAATATTTGCTTTTGATTGTTGCGGTTCATTTGAATCAAGGGTTCCACTATCTAAAAGTTTGTAAACCACTGCCTGGCATCACCATTATGTATGTGTTCACGTTACGGGGCCGTGTACTGTACTCAGATTTTGTGTTTTTTCTGTGAAGACAGTCCTAATACAGAGTGGTGTCACAAGCTTTTGAGGACATGCATATTTAATATGAAGGTGTGGGTAACTTGTAGAGGTGTCCCAACAGGGACCTAGATGAGAAGGAGATTTGCTTTCCGAGTACGCTTTCTTCACAGACCCGGGACCTGGACGTTGATTTGCGAAAACACATGAGCGCCATCCTGTGGATATCTGCACATGCGATCTTTCAATTGCCCCACTGCGTTTACCCTGTGCACTTGTGATGTGAGTAGTTAGCTTTAAATACAGCACCGTGATTAAAGGTGGTGAATTGGCCGATGATTACCATGAAGGAAAATTAAGAAAGTATGCCATTTGAGAGTAATTTAAAAACCTACCAAGTGGTACTTAACATGAAGTGACATTTAAAAGCATTTCATATTCGAGGATGTGCATTAGCTGCTGTGGCCTAAAATCAGTTTAAACGGCGGTTTCACTCTGTTGCCGGCATGTCCTCAACCTGTGAACGTGACTTAGCATCCACATTTAGAAAGTGTTTCTTTGCATGTGTATAGTTGACAGTGGTTCGAAGTGTGCCTTCCACTCTTTCGAAAGCCACACTTGAAGATCTTGATAATTAAGTTAGGGGACCTGCTTGTAGCTCCTTCAAAATGTCATTTAATATTTCAGGGACCTAGCCAGGCATGGTGGTGGCTCATGCCTGTACCAGCAATTTGGGAGGCTGAGACGGGAGGATCACTTGAGCCCAAGAGTTCGAGACTAGCCTGGGCAACATAGCAAGACTCCATTACTACAAAAAGAAAAAGAAATTAGCTGCACGTGGCAGCTCCTGTCGTTTCGGCTACTCAGGAGGCTGAGGTGGGTGGAGGGTTTGAGCCCAGCGGGTCGAGGCTGCCGTGAGCTATGATCGCACCACAGCACTCCAGCCTGGGTGACAGAGCAAGACTGTGTCTCACAAAATAACAAAAAATCACTCACGCATATCAAAGAATCACAGACCTGGGGCTTCATTTGGTTTTCCAGTTAGGGAGTTTCAGCGACATGCCTTGAGGTCCAGGGCAGGAAGCAGCCTGGTGATCAGCGCTGGGTGATTGACCATGAAGGGCGCCAGGTCGGCTCCTCCCAGGGCGCTTGGCCTCATTTCCGTTTGCACAGACTGCAGTGTTGCTGTGGCTCCAGCAGCCCTGTGTCCCTCCTGACCCTGGTCTCTGGCTTGCCTTGTCACTGCAGGCCTCCTTCCTCCCTTCACCAGCACGACTTTCCTCGCCAGCCGCCCTCCTCACGGAGGCCCTGGGTCCCTGTGACTCCCATGTCGCTCTGGCTCCTGCCGTCGTTCCCTTTTTTCCCAGCAGGTGACCTGTCCTCTCCTGTCCTCCCTGGATGCTTCGATTGCCAGCCCAGTCAGACCCTGCCACACTGGGCTTTGGGGGTGCAGAAGCCCAAGTAAATTAGTAAAGAAGTCAGCCCTCTCAGTAGAAATTAGAAGTCATGTCTGAGCTGAGATGCCCCTGGGGACCAGGAAGGAAACCCCTTCAAGTGCCTTCTCAGCTGAGCCTGGATTTCTTCCCAGGCTCATTCCCACACTGCCTACTTGGGATGTGTGTTCAAATACAGATTTCCAGGCACCATCCCAAACCTACCGCATCAAAACCTTGAGCACAGGACCCAGAATCCATAGATTACCCACCCAGTAACCTTCTGGAGTGGTTCTTACTAGGTGCACCAAAGTTAAGCTCTGCTGCTCATGCTGACCTTGAATGGTTGATAGGAGCCCAAAGATGCCACCTGCAATGGTCTGGGCTATTGGATGACAAATGGTGCTCATGGACTCCAGGGGCCCAGTGCCCCCTCTATCAGGGGCTGTCCTTTCCTTCGGTGCTTGATTGGCAGCAGCGGAAGCCCTGCCCACAAGGGTGAGCTGGGTTATGAGCCAGTCATTTTCATCTTTCACCCCAGATGCAGGGATGCGAGCCGCCATCCTTAACTCCCATGTTCCTCTTGGAGCAGCTCTCCCTGTTCCACAGCCCCTGCTGTCTGCCCACCCCCAAGCTTCTCGCTTGGTCAGATACACGGTGCTGGCCACACAAAGCACGTGGGAGCTGATGGTCCTGGCGCAGGTCATTCAGGAGCTCCTTCCTATTTAGGGACTAGGGAGGAGAGGTGGGGGCTTGAGCTTTGCTTGTGGGTTGTCCCCACTGATGTCACTCACTGGTTGGCCTTCCTGAGCTGGAGTGGGGAGAGGGTCTTATTCACTGCTGTTTCTGCTGCTTGGGTCCTTGTGGCAGACGGGCTGGCACACTGCATGCAGGTGAAAGCCAGCATGGCCTCTCCCAGCTTCCCCCTGGGTGCCATGGCCGTCAGCCTGGCACTCTTACGTGTCCCTGCATGGCTCCTGTGTCCTGCCCCCTGACTTCTGCCCTGGGCTGTTGGCATCGTGCGTCTCCAGTGTAGTGCAGCCAGCCCTCCCTCCTCCTCTAGCAGGTGGTGGAGACCTAACAGCCGAAGTGTCAGAGTGGCAGAACCACACCCCGTGGCCCCAGCTGGGACAGGCAGCATCAGAGGACGCATTTAAGACAGCAGGGCCCTGCACTGATTTTCTTTGGGTCACACCTTTTATAAAGATGTTTTGCTGGGAGCTGTCTCTGGCCTGTCACACTTAGGTGGAGAAGGAGGCTTTCTTCCTCTTCTCTTTCTGACCAGCTCCCCTTGGGGGTGCTCAGATATTCCACCTGCAGGGGCCACCCGTGGGGCCTGCCCCAGATCCACTTTCCCACGTAGTTACTTGACTTTAAATGGGAAACAGAATAAACATTCTTGAGTGACCCCTATGCCTAGGAATCCTGGTTATCTGCCTTCTTTTAAGACCTGGGCCAGAGACTCGATTTATACCTCGTGGGCCCCTGGCCTCGTTCTGACAAAGGCCACGTCTGTGTTGAATCTGGTGGTCCAGGTGTCTGGAGCCAGTACCTGCTCCTCCCCTCGCCCAGCTGGATTTGTTCCCAGCCAAGCATTCAAAGGGAGCAGCGCTGTCTGTGCTGAGGCCCTTGGAAGGAAGAGACTGTGGAAGGCGATTAGGGTGAGTGTCTCCCGATTTAGACCTGGTGAGGGAGGAGGTGGGGCCGCTTGTGTTCAGCTAGGGACTTAACTAGGGAGCAGTGCTGGCGCAGCCAGGGCAGGAAAGGAGCACAGTCCCGCTGCCCTCTGGGGCCTGGGCCACAGACAGCAGGGTCGGGTGGTGGGGAAGGGGTGAGTGGAGCCTGGAGTCCCCAGTCCTCCAGATTAGCATGGCTCAGTGTGATCTCCTCACTGGGGACCTCTCTGTGCCTGACCCCACCTAGAGTGGCAGATGACACAAAAATCAACCACTGCATCCCCAGGATTGCCACACGTCTGCTGAAGGAACAGCTGGAGCTGCCAGAGGGAAGCTGTGGGCCCTGCAGGGTCAGCAGGTCTGAGCCTCAGCCTGGTGCATCTCTGCTAGAGTGTGGCGACATCCTCTGTCTCATTCCCACTTAGATGAAGCAGCTTCGGGCTGAGCAATGGTTTTTTTGAGACAGGGTCTCATTTGTTGCTCAGGCTGGAGTGCAGTGGTGCAATCATAGCTCACTGCAGCCTTGAGCTTGAGTGATCCTGCTCAGTCTCCCAAGTATCTGGGACTACAGGCATGCACCACCACATCTGGCTATTTTTTGTAGCAATGGGGTCTTGCTATGTTGTATTCCACGCCCAGCCTTTCTGATGCCAGACGCTGAATCCCTGGCTCTGAGCTCCTCCCCAAGGAGCCTTTGCTCCTCCCCAAAGTTGAATGGTCAGCTCGCAGCCATTCAGCTGCTCTGCCTGGAAGCAGTGGCCCTGATTGCCACTTGAAAGGTGATGGCTGGAGGCCCAAATGGACACCCAAAAGCAGATGAGCTTTATGCAAGGAACAAGGAACAACGGGCCCCTTTCAATGTGAGGCTGCAGGGCTAGCCCCGGAGGCTGGCCTGCCCCCAGATTTGGCCTAGAAGCAAATGGTTAAACTCCCAAAGCTGTAGGTTGCCCCCAGTCCTGACTCCCACCCTCCCCAGCTCCACCCTCGATCTGGGTTGAAGTAAATGATTGGGATGGAGTAGGGGACATCTGCCTGGCTCACTTCATTTTTAAAAAAATTTACCCACGGCCAGGTGCGGTGGCTCATGCTTATAATCCCAGTACTTCAGGAGGCCAAGGCAGGCGGATCACCTGAGATCAGGAGTTCGAGACCAGCCTGGCTAATATGGTGAAACGCTGTTTTTACTAAAAATACAAAAAATTAGCCAGGTGTGGTGGCCTGCACCTGTAATCCCAGCTACTCAGGAGGCTGAGGCAGGAGAATCGCTTAAAACTGGAGGTGGAGGTGCTGTGAGCCAAGATCACACCATTGCACTCCAGCCTGGGCAACAAGAGTGAAACTCCATCTCAAAAAAAGTTTACCCACGATGGAATCATCTTGACGTCAGAGCTGCGTTGTTGACCTGTCCTGCCTTTTTCTCTGCAAATGTTGAAGGAGGGTGTTGAGCGAGGCAGGAAGCAGGGCTGGCCCCGTGGATGAGGGGTGAGGGGTAGGGGGTTCCTTGAGAGCAGCCCTGCGCTGCAGGGGCCTCCTCCAGGAGCATGCACGGGGTACTGGCTCTACACTGGGCGGAGGAGTAGGGACAGAGGAATGTCTGTTTTGGAGAGCGGCTGCTGGAGAGGAGCTGGGAGTGTTGGGGAACTGGCAGCTATGTGACCCGGCTAGCTTCAGAGCGGCCTGGGAGCTGAGGATGTGGGGATCAGCCTGCATGCCATGTGGATAGAGAGCGGGGTGAGGCTGCCAATGTGGGCCGTGGGTTGGGAAATCTTGCTTGACAACCCCCAAACCCTGGGATACCACACCCCAGCTTCAAGGGCCTCCCTGATTAGGGAAGGAGCCAGGCCAGGCTAAGGGGTGTGGCTCAGAGCCGTCCTCAGGAGTGAGCTGCCGGAACGTGGAGTGGAGCGGGGGCGGCCTCCGTGATCACCCTGGAGGAGGCTTGGGGCCACAGCGTCACTGTGTCCCTGGCCGCTGCAGAGCTGTGTGCCTGCTTCTCCCAGGGCTGGGGTGCAGACCTAGATATTTAAAACAAACCATTTAGAAATCTGCCTTTTTAGGTGTTGAGGCTCAGAAAATGGTATCCCAAAATCAAAGTATCAGAAGCAAAAGGTTTTCCCTGACATCCTCCCACCCTCCTGCCTGTTAGTCCCATTCTCCCTCGAGCCTACCCATAGAAACCAGAATCTTGCTTTCCCAAGATGGGTCACAGAAACCAGGCCCTCTTCTCTCCAAAGCCAGTCATAAAACCTGTTACTGTTTTTCCTTCTCTGCCTTTCTGTGTAAACACTAGTCATGAAATGATCTGGCCTACCTTGTTTGACTGCTGGTCGTAAGACCCACTCATTCCAGAAGGAAGGAATGTGTGCTCAGAGAGGCCAGGCAGAATCTAGCCAGACAAGCCTTGCTGGGTGTCCTCACTCAGTCTCAGCGTTAGATCACACCGTTCTTGTCACATCATATTCCACCCAGCCGTCCATACTTTGTTGGACAGAAGCATAAAAACGGACAAATTCCCCTCTACCTTCATCTTTATCCTGTGCACATACAGTACATAAACGTGTATGCCTTTTCTCCAGTTAATCTGCCTCTCACCAGCTGATTTTTCAGCGAACTTCCCGCCCCTCAAAGGAGTGGCGTCAGCCCCAGGCTTCTGAAGAGGACGAGGTGTTTCTGAGGTCTGGGCCTGTGGCTCCTGGTGGGTGGACTTTATACAAATGTCAGAGGCCTCTGCGCTGTAAAAAGCAATGACGTGGAAAGCGCGATTCCTGCCTTCCCTTTAACAATCTATCAAGGGCATCCACCTTTGGTTTAATACCGAGAGGCACTGGCTGGCCTGGGCCTCCCTGAAGCTAGTTAATATCACTGCAGTGCCAGCAGATCTTCCTTTCTGAGGGCGCCCTTCTGCTCGTCTGTGGGGAAACACCGCCCTCCGGTGGCCAGATGATGAAGTGCGTTCTCTGAAGAACAGGCTCACAGGTTCAGCTCCCTGTTCACTTGCTCAGTCCTTCCTTCACTCCTTCATTAATTATATGTGTATTTTTCATGCACTGCTGTTGAGAGTGAACTGGCACGAGCTTTTTGGAGGGCAATTTAGCAACCCTGTATCAAAATTAAAACTGTACATACCCATGACCGAGAAATTTCATTTCTAGAAATATATCTGAGGCAGGCTGGATTTTCCAAAAATGCTGATAACTGTATTTCTGTACCTATATTCTCTCCCAGAATCTTACCACTCCCTATCAAGAGATGTGCCCTGTTTCCTTTTCCTTGAAGCTTCTGGGATTTTGGAAGTGCCTGACTTCCATGGCTAGACCCTAAAAGGTAACAAGGCTTCTGCTGGGCTCTCTTGCTCAGAATGCTACCTCTGGAACTCAGCCGCCATGTTGTGAGGAAGCCCAGGCTGCACAGAGAGGCCACAGGTGAGGGTCTTAGCCACTGCTGTCCAGGGAGACAGAGAGAGCCTAACCTTTCTGAGCTCTGCCTGCCAAAATTGCGGATTTCTGAGCAAAAACAAATATGGTCTCCATTTTAGATTACTTAGATTTGGGGTAATTCGTTATACAGCTTTGATAACTGCAACAGATACACATTTCAGATTTATTTGCACATGAACAAAATGACATATTCAATTCAGCACTGTTTGGAATAACAAAAGATTAGAAAACATCTTACTGTTCTTGCAGCAGAATATTGATTAAATTATAGTCTATGCACATTTGCATATTGGAATACTCTGCAGCTGTAAAAAGAATGAGGCCATTTTCACTGAATTAAAATTATCTTCAAGATAGATTGTTAAAGTAAAAAAAAGCAAGGAGCCGAAAAATGCACATATATGCTATCTGTTAGATTGAAAAAGGAAAAAAATATATATCTTCATTTACATGGCATACAATATTTCTAAAATGATCCGCAGGTAAGTGATAGCATTCCCTCAGGGCAGGGCCCCTGAGTATTTCGGGGTAGAGTGGCATGGAGATCTCTACTGCAGACCTTTTTAGTAGCTTTCATCATGTGAGTGTTTGCCTATCTAAAAAAAGTCCTAATTATTTTTAAATGTAAAAATCTTCTTTGATATGCTGGGCAGAGCAATGCTGAGATGAAAGACACAGCTCCTGTTCTCTATCATAAAATTTACCTATTACTCTACTGCCAAGTAAAACAAAGCAAGGAAGGGGCTTATTTAGAGCTTGCCAAAGAAACAGAATTAGTAGGACATGTGTATGTATATATGTAATGTTTAATCTGGGCAGCCAGTGGCCCAGTCAAGTTGACATATATATGAAGAGATTTATTATGAGGAATTGGCTTACACAATTATGGAGGCTGAAAAGTTCCATGGCCTGCCATCTGCAAGCTGGAGACCCAGGAAAGCAGGTAGTATGATTCCAGTCTGTGTCCGAAGGCCTGGGAACCAAGGGGCCTGGAAGTGTAAATCCCAGTTAAAGGGTGGGAGATGAGATGAGTTCTGCCCCTGCAGGCAGGCAGGAAGCAAAAGGAGTGGATTCCTCCTTTTGTTCTACTCAGATCCTCAAGGTATTGGATGAGGCCGCCCTACATTAGGGAGGGACGTCTGCTCTACTGAGACCACAAATTCAAATGCTCATCTCATCTGCAAACACCCAGAAACACTGTTCAATCTGGGCACCTGGTGGCCCAGTCAAGTTGACACATAGAATTCACCACCACAGGGGTAGAGTGAAGTCACAGGATCAGACTGCTTGGGTTCTAATCCTGGCTTTGTTCTGTGACCCCTGGCAAGACACTCAAATTATCCGTTCTCTAGTTTTCTCATCTCAAATGGTTATTCAGGTTTTGGTAATTGGCTATTGAGCTCTTCAGATTTTCTACTTCTTATGTCAATTAAGCATTTCAAGGTTTCTGTTTGTCTGTTTGTCTTGAGACAGCGTTTCACTCTCGTTGCCCAGGCTGGAGTGCAATGGCACAATCTCGGCTCACTGCAACCTCCACTTCCTGGGTTTAAGCGATTCTCCTGCCTTAGTCTCCTGAGTAGCTGGGATTACAGGCACCCACCACCACGCCCAGCTAATTTTTTGTATTTTTAGTAGGGACCAGATGGGGTTTCACCATGTCGACCAGGTCTTGAACTCCTGACCTTAGGTGATCCACCCAAAGTGCTGGGATTACAGGCATGAGCCACCGCACCCAGCCAGGATTACAAGTTTGTAAGAGCATGTGTCCGTTTCCCCTTCTCTTTTTATTCTATGTTGTGTTTTTTTTAAAATTTGAATCACTTCTCTATTTTTCATGAAGAGTTTTACTACTGGCTTATCTATATTATGACTTTTTTCAAAGAAATGAATATTTGGTTTGATTCATCTTCTCTCTTTTTGTATTATTCTCTCTTTCATTCATGCGAGCCCTTATACCTGGGTTTTTTATCTGCTTGCTTGGGGTTAGTTTTCTTCTTTGCGAAGCTTATTAAACCACATCTTACCTCATTTGTTGTTTTTGAATGAATGCATTTAAAATTATAGTTTTACCTCTAAATATAATTTTCTTAGTCCTACAAATGTTGACATGTGCTCATTTTCTTGTCATTTAATGTAAACTATTTAAAAACTTTCCTGATTTTTCTTCTTTATGACAAAGATGATTTATGTGTTGTTTTTGGTTTTCATCCACATGGGATTCTATACATTGATCCTTTTGATATTTTTTTTTTTTTTTTTTTTTTTTTTTAGCAGAGTCTTGCTCTGTTGACCAGGCTGGAGTGCAGTGGCACCATCTTGGCTCATGGCAACCTCTGCCTCTTGGGTTCAAGCAATTCTCCGGCCTCATCGTCCCACTTTTGATGTTGACTTTTAAAATTTTGTATAAGGCCAGAGAAGATGGGTTGAATGTTGCTGATTCTTTGGTATGCATTGGGCCTCCTTCATGGACTTATGTATCGCTTGTGTTCATGACTGTTCTGCGTGCACTTAGAAGCAATATACATTCTTTCTTTAATCTCTAATTAACCAAAACTATTAGAAATGCTCATCAAAGCTTCTATGCCTTTGGTTATTATTTGCCTGCTTGATGTATTAGCTTCAAAGGAATATTTTAAAATCTCTAACTTATCTTTTTATTTTTAATACTCTTTCATTTTCTTTCTGATTTTCAAATTTTTGGCCTTAAAACAGTTGTGATACCAAAATTGATGTGCAGCTTTCTTTTCATTGATGTTTGCCTGGGATATGTTTAATAACTTAAACTTTCTGTATCCTTTTGTTTTAATATGTTTCACATACATACACATGTTCTTACATATGTACATACATCTATGTAATGAATAGCTTTCTTTTCTAATCGTTGCTTAAAATAACTTCATCAGATTAATAAAGTTTCTTTCCACTTCTAGTTTAAGATTTTGTTTAAAAAATCACAAGTAGGTATTGAATTTTACAAATAACTTTCTATATTTATTAAGATGTTCATGTGTCTTTTCTCCCTTAGCCCATTAACTACAGATTACATTATTTTGTTAATATTTTGTTTAGAAGTTTTAATTTATTTTCATGAGTGAGATTAGTCTATAATTTTTCTTTTAAAAACTACTTTGATTTTGGGATCAAGGCTGTGTTGGCTTTAAAAAATAAGCAAAGAAGCATTTTTGCCATTTTCTATTTTGTAGAAACGTTTTTATAAGATTGGCATTTTTGGTCCTTAATGTAAGGTTTGGTCTAACTCAAGAGTGAGACCGTCTGAGGCTGGGCTTTTCTTTGTGGTTTTTGATGCTAATTCTATTTCTTTTGTTTGTAGGGCAATTCTGGGTTTTTATTTCTTCTTGAGTCATTTCTGATAAGTTATCTTTACCTAAAAATTAGACTGTTTCTTCAAAATTTCAGGAAAAAGTTGTTATATTCTCTCTCTCTCTTTTTTTTTTTTTTTTTTTTTTTTTTAGATAGCCTGGTTGCCCAGGCTGGAGTGCAGTGGTGTGATCTTGGTTCATTGCAACCTCTGCCTCCCAGATTCAAGCAGTTCTCCACCTCAGCCTCCCTAGGAGCTGGGATTACAGGCACCCACCATCACCGCCCATTTTTGTATTTTTAGTAGAGATGGGGCTTCACCATCTTGGCCAGGCTGATCTTGAACTCCTGACCTCATGATCTACCCACCTCGGCCTCCCAAAGTGCTGGGATAACAGGCATGAGCACTATGCCCGGCTCTCTTATTATCTTTTTATGCCGGCAACCGCTACGGTGATGCTCTATTGAAAGCAGTTTGTGCTGTCTTTGCCTCTGAGTCTGGCTCGCTGGAGCCATGCCAAATTTATTAGTCTTTTTTTTTTTTTTTTTTTTTTAAGAAAGCAACTGTTGGCATTGTTGGTCCTCTTTATTGTTTGTTTTCAATTTCATTTATTTCTGCTGAGAATTTCATTATTTCCTTCTTTCTCCCTTCTTCATGTTTATTTTGCTATTCTTTTTCTAACTTCATGAGATGGACTCTTAATTCATTATTTTTCAGTCTTCTTTCCCATCATACACATTTTATGGCTATAGTTTACTATATTCTGCTTAATTAAATTCCATTCGTTGGGATGGATATGGAGTCTTTTAATTAACATTCAGTTCAAGATAATTTGCATGTGTGAACGATTCAGAAGCAGGTTTCTTTATTTCCAAACAGAAGAGGATTTTCTGCTTACATTTTTGGATTTTAGTTCCAGCTTTATTGCACTATAGTTTTAGAAGACGCTCTGCATATCATAGATGAACTTTATGAAATTTGATGAGATTTACTTTATGATCCAGGATATAGCCAGTTTTAGAAAATAGTGTATATGAGGTTATTGGATGCAGTGTTTTATATTTGTCCGTTGATTTAGGTTTTGGTATTGTCAACTCTTCTATATTCTTACTGAATTTTTTTAATCACTGAGAAGATGTCTGTTAAAAAAAAAAAAAAAAAAAACAGAAAGTCCAGCCAGGGTGTGGTGGCTCACGCCTGTAATCCCAGCACTTTGGGAGGCTGAGGCTGGTGGGTCACTTGAGGTCAGGAGTTGGAGACCAGCCTGGCCATCATGGTGAAACCCCATCTCTACTGAAGATACAAAAAATTAGCCGGGCATGATGGCTAATTAGCATGCCTGTAATCTCAGCTACTCGGGAGGCTGAGGCAGGAAAATCACTTGAACTGGGGAGGCAGAGGTTTCCGTGAGCCGAGATCACGCCACTTCACTCCAGCCTGGGTGAAGCAGTGAGACTCTGTCTCAGAAAGAATTCAGACTAGTATCTCTTTATTTTCAAAGTTCTATCAACCTTTCCTTCGCATACGTTGATACCCATTACTAGGGTCTGCAATTTCGTGTCCTGTTTCTGTACTGCCTGCTGTGCACATGCGCACCAGGCATTGTTCTAATTGCCTTCATTATTGTCTGACATACACGTTTTTTTCTCTTTATCCTAACCTCATAAGACAGAATTGTTTCATGCAGTCAATGTTCTTTTAGATTTATCACAATGTTTGTCTTTATTGTTGCTCATCATTTATTTGTATATTTCAGACATTCCATTTGAGGTCCTTTTCTTTTCTCCTGAAGCATGTTATTTTAGAACTTTCTTTAGTGAGGATCTGCTGGTAGCGAACTCATTATGCTCATCTGAAAAGATATGTATTTATTTATTTATTTATTTATTTATTTTGAGACAGAGTCGCTCTGTTGCCCAGGCTGGAGTGCAAGGGCGTGATCTCAGCTCACTGCAACCTCTACCTTCCAGGTTCAAGCGATTCTCCTGCCTCAGCCTCCCGAGTAGCTGGGATTACAGGTGCTCACCACTGTGCCTGGCTAATTTTTGCATTTTTGTTAGAGACGGGATTTCACTGTGTTGGCCAGGATGGTCTTGAACTCCTGATCTCAGGTGATTCACCCGTCTTGGCCTCCCAAAGTGCTAGGATTACGGGTGTGAGCTACAAGGCCAGGCCTGAAAAGATCTTTATTTGACCTCTGTTCCAATTACAGAGTCTCTTGGCCCCAATGTCCTCCTCCACACTCTGCCTTGACAACAGGCTGGGACCCTATCCCCTGTCCCCTTCCCACCTTTGCCAGCAGCCCCTGTGTGGCCCTGCCTGTAGGGGGCTTGGCCAGTCAGTGTCCACGTAGGAGACAAGCTAGATGGGTTATTTGCATAGGAATATTTTAATATCAAGAATTATTATGTAGAACAGGATAAGGTGGTTCATGATTAAAAGGGGTAAGAGAGGATCCACAGGAGTCCAGAAGCAGTAGATGCAAAACAAAAGCGACTGCCTCTAGCGCGAGGAAGACAATGAAGGAATGAAGTACAGCAAATCCTTGAATAATGTCATTTTGATCAATGTCATTCATTATGGTTGACGAGAAAATTTTGCTTTTCAGCTGGGGACTGTCTGTGTGGAGTGTGCAGTTCTCCCCATGTCTCCTGGGTTTTCTCTGGGTACCCCAGTTTCCTCCTACATCCCAGAGCTCTGCATGTTGGCTTTGCTGGCGTGTCTCCATTGCCCCAGTCTGAGTGAGTGTGGGTGTGTGGGCACTCGCTGCAATGGGATGGCGCCCTGCAATGGGATGGCGCCCTGCAGTGGGATGGTGCTCTGAATGGAGTGGCATCCTGACGGGCTGCTTCCCATCCTGCACCCTGAGCTTTTGGGATATTTCCATCTGGACAGCTGCTGACAAAGGTGCTGCATTGTGGCTTTTTTGCTCCAGCCTACAGGTTTGCTAGAGAGGAAAAAGTGGGCTGGCTAGGGTCACTCAGAGAGCAGAGCTCAAAGCAGGGCCCGAGTCCAGCAGAGGTGCAAGCCCTGAGTGTGCCTATGTGTGTGTATGCATGCACATGCGTGTGCACATTGTGTGCATTGTGTGCATGTGTGTGCATGTGTGTGCGTGCATGCACATGTCTTTGCATGTTTGTGAGTGTGCGTGTGTGTGCATGAGTGTGTGCACTATGTATTGTGTGCACATGTGTGCATGTGTGTGTGCAAGTACATGTCTGTGTGTGCATGTGTGTGTACATGTGTGTCTGCACGTGTGTGCATGTGTGTGCATCGTGTATCTGTGTGCATGCGTGTGCTAGTGTGTGTGTATGTGTGTGTGTGCATGCATGTGTGCATCCCACCTACCCCATTACTCAGCACAGAGGCCCTATGGGAAGGGTCCAGGCAATGCTCTGTGTAGCCTGCCTGCTGGGGTGGGGGCAGTGGAGGAGTGTGTTAGAAAGTGAAGGGCACTGACATTGGAGTCACACAAGTCATGCGTCTGCCCCTCACTTACTACACGGCCCCAGGTGGGTCACTCACCTTTGGGAGCCTTGGTCCCTGTTAAGAATGCTACCTACCCCTTAGTGTGGCATAAGCATGGATGAATTTAAATTGAGCGACAATGAGGACTCTTCCTCAGCTCACCGGGGGCTGGGGAGCAAATGCCAGGCATGGTTTCGTTACCACTATGATGCATGTTGTCGTGAGTTTAGATCAGCGTGCCCGGCCTTCTGGGAAGCCAACTTACAGAGAAGTTCAAAGCCTTTCCACTGGGTGTCAGTGGTGCTCAGGGTGCCTTGGCGGCATCCTTGTGTCTGAGCGTGTTCGGAAGGACTGTGATAAGATGCTCAGAGATGTCAGGCGTCACCAGGGCCCCTCAGCTCCTCTGCAGGTCCAGGAGTGGTGCTGGAGCCCTCCCACCCATCTCACCTTCCCTGCCCCTGCCACTGCCTCCCCCGTGCTCTCAGGTTACCTGGCTGCCCAGTCCCCAGGTGGGCACAACTACTGGGCCTTCTTATGAAGGGCGATCATTAGAGTGACTCATTCTGAAACTCCAACTTCCCAAGGCTGACCCTGTTTGAAAGTACAGTCTTCCTACCCGAAGGAATGTCTCCGTGATGGAGCTTGGGAGAGGGAGAGGGTAGGGGTGGCGGGCAGGTGGGAGGTTTTTTTGTGGAAGCACAGTCTGACCTCCAGAATCTCTGTTTAACTCCCACCTCACTATAGGTTCTTCTGTATTTTCTCTGAATAATCCTGGTGGGGACTTTAAAACGCAGAATTAGTTGGGAAGGGATATATATACATAACCCCAGAGACATAATAAAGTTCAGGCGCGGTGCATCTGAGTGTTGAGAGGGTTTCTCCGCTGCTTCCCATCCCTGGGGTTTCTCATCGTCTCCTCTTGTCCTGACGGTTAGTTGTCTCCTTCTTGAGGTCCCAATTAAAAACAAACTGGCTTCCACTGGCTTCTGGGAATTTCGACTCCTCCTTCCGCAAAATGGGACTCACAACTATTATCTTCCTATCCCCAGGCTGTGAGGATGCAAAGGCATAGAATGATACAGTGGACTCGGGGGACTTGAGGGAGAGGGTGCGAGGGGGTGAGGGATAAAAGACTGCACAGTAGATGTGGCGTACGCTGCGCAGGGGATGGCTGCATTAGCATCTCAGAAATCACCACTAAAGAACTTATTCATGCAACCAAACACCATTGTTCCCAAAAAACCTATTAAAATAAAAAATAAATTAAAAAAAAAGACTAGGCTGAATTTTTAATTTTATTTATTTATTTATTTTTCTAAGATGGAGTTTCACCAGGATGGCCAGGCTGGTCTTGAACTCCTGACCTCAGGTGATCCACCCACCTCGGCCTCCCAAACTGCTAGGATTACAGGCATGAGCCACTGTGCCCAGCCAGCATTTTTTAAACATTGTTGAATTTAATTTGCTAACACTTTGTTTATAATTTTTACATCTATGTTAATGAGGCATATTGACTTGCAGATTTCTTTTTTTTTTTTTTTTTTTTTGCCTTTTTCAATCTGGGCTTTACAGTAATTGTGGCTTCACAGAATGAACTAAGAAGTATTCCACACTTTTCAATTTTCTGAAAGTATTTGTGTATAATTGGTATTATTTCTTCCTTAAATGTTTGGTAGAATTCACCAGTAAAACTATCTGGACCTGGAGTTTTATTTGTG
>CAUYLG010029777.1:0-17970 GCA_963573385.1 Cacajao melanocephalus | reverse complement strand
CTATTTTGTTTCTCAGTCCAATCAGTGAACTTCCTTTCTCATAGAGGAGTTTAGCTTCTTCACTCATCTATAATTGAGTGCATGACGCATGTGTATTTTGTTCCGTTGCCTTTCAAGGTTGTATTTATTGTTCTTGTATGTGTCTGTCTGTGCTTACGTATTTTTGGGTAGGCTTTTTCTTAATATTAGGTTAAAAGATGATCTTAGTTTTACTTGTTTTACCTGTTTTTCTGGTAAATATTAGTTTCTCATATCTATGCAGTGCGTGTTCCAAGTATTTTTTCTTGTTCACTTTTCTAGTGCTAATAGCTATAGGGTAAATTCCCTTTGAGGGATGATATAGAGCCTAATTTTAGAAAATAACATTTCTCACTTTTACTTACTCCTTGCTGAGAACTTTTCTATGAAATTTTATATGTTATCGTTGTATCATGTAGGATTCCTGTTAGATTTTCTTTTCAATGTTAAGGCACACTAGCTCCTTAAATCTGTGCATATCTTTCTTTCTTTAGTTGGCAGTCCTCATTCCTCTGTGATAGAGAATGTAGCCCTGGGAATTTATTTACATCATGCTTCAGAGCTTTGGTTTTTGCTGTGTCATGTTTTAGAGAGAACACTGGACTAGAAGTCTTGAGATCTGGTTTCTGGATTTAGCTCTGCCATAAACAGTAAAAATATACCTCCCAATGGTTGCTTTCACATCAGACAGTTCAAAAGAGCTGTGAGTTATCAGTCAAGCCAGTGGGACTTCTCTGGTGCCCTTTTTTATTAACCTGGAATGCCGGGGGATTGGAATCCACCAGGGTTTTCTGAAGCACCTTCTCTGGAGCCCTGATTTCATGAGCTGTTAGTACATGTTCCATGAAAAGAGGTTCTGTGTCAGGTTAATTGGGATATCCTGGAACTTCTTAGAGACTTTAGTTTTTCTCTGTGGTTCTTCAAGTATGCAGGTTGGCTGTGTTTAACCAATTTATTTGACCAGGAAAATGTCTATATATACAGTAGCCTATGGGGCTAGAAGGGTTCCATAGAACATACTTTGGGAAATAGTAAGATAATTTTTAAGGTTTCTTCGAACTTTCAAGTGTGTGGTTCTGTGAATATACTAAAAACCACTTAACATTATACTTTAAAGGGATGAATTTTCTGGTTTGTAAATTATATTTTAGTAAATCTCATTATAAGAATTTTTAATGGTTCTTTAATCTTCAAAACTACCTGGGATTATTTCTGCTGTTTACAATGTGGGCTTCAATTCCTCATTAAAAACAAACAACCAAAAAACACATAGCACCTTGACCCTTTAACATCCTTTACAGAGAGTGTCATTCAATTCTAGGAAACTTTCAAGGTCACTTTGCTGATTATGGCTTCTGTGTGTTTGTTTCATACCAATCTCTATGCATGTTAGAACTTCTCCATCGGACTTTCTACGTTTATCTGCTTGTCTTGAATTGCTGTCTTCTGGGTCGTGTGGCTGTGTTTTCAGGCTAGTGTATTCTGTATGTCTATAATCTTTGGTTTTCTGAGTTAATTCTTGTATTATCCTCTTTGCTATTATTTTTAATTCTTTGATAACATATTTTGATTTCTTTCAGTTCAGTGGTACATGTGCGGGTTTGTTATATAGTAAACTCATGGTCAGATGCAGTGGCTCATGCCTGTAATCCTAGCACTTTGGGAGGCTGAGGCGGGCAGATCATGAGGTCAGGAGTTTGAGATCAGCCTGGCCAACATGGTGAAACCCCATCTCTACTAAAAAAAAAAATACAAATATTAGCTGGATATATTGGTGAATGCTTTTAATCCTAGTTACTCAGGAGGCCGAGGCAGGAGAATTCCTTGACCTCGGGAGGCAGAGGTTGCAATAAGCTGAGATTGTACCACTGCACTCCAGCCTGGGTAACAGAGCAGAGCAAGACTCTGTCTCAGAAAAAAAAGGAAAAAAGTAAACTCGTGTCACAGGAGTTTATTGTACATATTATTTGTCACCCAGGTACTAAGCCTAGTCCCCAATAGTTACTTTTTTCTGCTTTTCTCCCTCCTCCCACCTCGTCCGACAAATAGGCCCACATGTCTGTTGTTCCTTTCTTTGTGTGTATGAGTTCTCCTTGCTTAGCTCTCACTTATAAGTGAGAACATGCAGTATTTGGTTTTCTGTTCTTGAATTAGTTTGCTAAGGATAATGACCTCCAGCTCCATCCATGTTCCCACAAAAGACATGATCTCATTCTTTTTTATCACTGCATGGTATTCCATGGTGTATGTATACCACATTTTCTTTATCTGTCATTGATGAGCATTTAGGTTGATCCATGTATTTACTATTGTGAATAGTGCTGCATGAACATTCATGTGCATTTGCCTTTATGCTAGTATGATTTATATTCCTTTGGGTGTATAGACAGTAGTGGGATTGCTGAGTCAAATGATAGTGCTGCTTTTAGCTCTTTTGAGGAATTGCTACACCGCTTTAAACAATGGTTGGACTAATCTACACTCCCACCAACAGTGTATAAGTGTTCTCTTTTCTCTGCAACCTTGCCAGCATCTGCTATTTTTTGACTTTTTAGTAATAGCTATTCTGATTGATGTGAGATGGTATCTCATTGTGGTTTTGATTTGCATTTCTCTAATGATCAGTGGTACTGAGATTTTCGGTATCGTTGACATGTTTTATGCTTGGTGGCCACATGTATGTCTTCTTTTGAAGAGTATCTGTTCATGTTTTTGCCCACCTCTTTTTTTTCCTTGGAAAATTAAGTTTCTTGTATATGCTGATAGTAGGCCTTTCTCAGGTGCATAGTCTGCAGATATTTTCTCCCATTCTGAAGGTTATCTGTTTACACTTTTGATGGTTGCTTTTGTTGTGCAGAAGTTCTCAAGTTTAATTAGATCTCATTTGTCAATTTTTGCTTTTGTTGCAATTGTCTTTGGCATCTTTGTCATGAAATCTTTGCTTGTCCCTATGTCTAGAATGTTATTGCATAGCTTGTCTTCCAGAGTTTTTATAGTTTTGGGTTTTACATTTAAGTCTTTAATCCATCTTGAGTTGTTTTTTGTATGTGGTGTAAAAAGGGGGTTCAGTTTCGATTTTCTGCATATTGCTAACCGATTATCCTAGAACCATTTGTTGAATTGGGGGTCCTTTCCCCCATTGCTTTTGTCAGCTTTGTCAAAGCTCATATGGTTATAGGTGTGTGGCCTTATTTCTGGCCTTTCTATTCTGTTCCATTGGTCTATGTGTCTGTTTTTGTATCGGTACCATGCTATTTTGGTTACTGTAGCCGTGTAGTATAATTTGAAGTCAGGTAAGGTGATCCTGCCAGCTTTGTTCTTTTTGCTTAGAATTGCTTTGGCTATTTGGGCTCTTTTATGGTTTCATATGAATTTTAAAATAGTTTTTTCTAGTTCTGTGAAGGTCAGTGGCAGTTCGATAGGAATACCATTGAATCAGTAAATTGCTTTGGGCAGTATGGCTATTTTAACAATATTGATTCTTTCTTTTGTTCATGTCATCTTTGATTTCTTTGAGCAGTGTTATGTGATTCTCCTTGCAGAGTGCTTTCACGTCCCTGGTTAGCTGTATTCCTAAATATTTTGTGTGACAGTTGTGAATGGGCTTGCATTCTTGATTTGACTCTTGGCTTGGCTCTTGTTGGTGTTTACAAATGCTAAATGATTTTTGCACATTGATTTTTGTATCCTTAAACTTTGCTGAAGTTGTTTATCAGCTGAAGGAGCTTATGTGCTGAGACTATGGGGGTTTATAGATATAGAATCATGTTGTCTGCAAAGGTGTATAATTTGACTTCCTCTCTTCTTATTTGTGTGCCTTTAATTTTTTTCTCTTTCCCGATTGTGCTGGCTAGGACTAACAATACTATGTGGTGAGAGAGGGTACCCTTGTCTTGTGACAGTTTTCAAGGGAAATGCTTCCAGTTTTTCCCCATTCCGTATGATATTGGCTGTGGGTTTTTCATGGATAGCTCTTATTATTTTGAGGTATGTTCTTCAACTACCTAGTTTATTGAGAATTTTTAACATGCAGGTATGTTGAACTTTATCAAAAGCCCTATCTGCATCTATTGAAATAATCATGTTGTTTTTGTCTCTAGTTCTGTTTATGTGATGAATCATTTATTTATTTGCATATGTTGAACCAACCTTGCATCCCAGGATGAAGCCTACTTGATTGCTTTTTGTTGTTCGGCTGGATTCAGTTTGCCAGTATTTTGTTGAGGATTTTTGCATTCGTGCTCATCAAGGACGTTGGTCTGAAGTTTTTTCTTGTTTTGCTGTGGCCAGGTTTTGGTATTAGGATGATGTGAGCCTCATAGAAAGAGTTAGGGAGGGGTCCCTCCTCAGTTTTTTTGGAATAGTTTCAGTAGGAATGGTACGATCTCTTCTTTGTACATCTGGCAGAATTGGACTGTGAATCCATCTCATCCTGTTTTGGTTGGTAGGATTTATTACTGATTCAATTTTGGAGGTCATTATTGGTCTGTCCAGGCAATCAATTTGTTCCTGAGTCAGTCTTGGGAGAGCAGATATGTCTAGGAATGTATCCATCTCTTCTAGATTTTCTATTTTTTTGAAAATAGATGTCCATAGTAGTTTGTGATGGTTATTTTTATTTCTGTGGAGTCATCCTATTTGTCATTTCTAATTGGATCTTCTCCCTTTCCTTTATTAGTCTAGCTCTAGTGGCCTATCTTATTAATTAAAAAAACTCCTGGATTTATTAACCTCTTGGATAGTTTTTTGTATCCTAATTTCCTTCGGTTCAGCTCTCTTTTGGCTATTTCTTACCCTCTGCTGACTTGGAGCTGGTTTGCTCTTGCTTTTCTAATTCTTTCAGTTGCGATGTTAGGTTGTTAATTTGAGATCTTTCTAAATTTTTGATGCGGACCACTTAGTCCTATAATATTCTTTTTTAAAATTGCCTTAGCTGTGTCCCAGAGATTCTGATATGTTATATTTTGTTCTCACTAGTTTCAAACATGTTCTTGATTTCTTCCATAATTTCGCTATTTACCAAAAAATCATTCGGGAGAAAGTTGTTTGGTTTACATGTAACATGGTTTTGAGTGATTTCTTTTAATCTTCTATTTTTATTGTGCTGTGGTCCAAGAGTATATTTGATGATTTTGGTTCTTTTACCTGGGGATTGTTTTTTGTTTGATTCTGTGGTTGATTTTGGAGTATGTGCCATGTGGCAATAAGAAAAATGTATATTCTGTTTTGGGGTGGAAAGTTGTGTAGAGATCTATCAGGTCTATATGGTTGAATGTTGATACTTCAGGTCTTGAGTGTCTTTAACTTTCTGCCTTACTGATCTGTCTAATAGTGGGAGTGGAGTGTTGAAGTCCCCCAGTATTAATGTGTTGGAGTTTAAGTCTCTTTGTGGGCGTCTAAGAACTTTATTAATCTGCCTGTTTCTGTGTTGAGTGTGTAAATCCCACAAATCTGAGACAGGTCTCAGTTAATTTAGAAAGTTTATTTTGCCAAGGTTGAGGACACACTCCTGTGACACAGCCTCAGGAGGTCCTGACGACATGTGCCCAATGTAGTAGAGGAAGAGCTTGGTTTTATATATTTTAGGGAGACATGAGATATCAATCAATATGTGTAAGATGTACATTGGTTCAGTCCTGAAAGGTAAGACAACTCGAGGTAAAGGTGGGGTGACTCAAAGTGGGGAGGGGACTCCAGGTCACAGGTAGATAACAGACAAATGATTGCATTCTTTAGAGTTTCTGGTTAGCCTCTCCAAATAAGGCAATCAGGTATGCATTTATCTCAGTCAGCAGAGGGGTGATTTTGAATAGAATGGGGGGCAGTTTTGCCCTAAGCAGTTCCCAGTTTGACTGTTCCCTTTAGCTTAGTAATTTTGGGGCCTGAAGATTTATTCCCTTCACATTTCTTCCATTTTCTTTATAATAATCTTTTGGAGAAAGCATCTTAGAAGAAAACATGTCTCTGGTCTTAGGTTTCATCTGATCTCTCATGGCTAGGATGATTTATTCCTAAACGGGTAGGTCCTGAGTTATTAGGAAACCTCATTTTTAGCAGGTTGTGAAGTCTCATGTCCTATGAAGAGAAAATAGGGAGAGGAAGGGAGAAAAACAGCAACAAACAAAAGAACAATCCTGGAAAATTGATATAGGCCACATTACTCTGAAATCCATATATCAGTAGGCAGGTATGAAAGTGGCTTGTGTATGTAAATAAATTGTTGTTATTTTCTTCTGAACTTTAAGTTGTCTAGCTTCAGTTGTAGGGCTTTACAAATGCAGAGCTTAGTTTTTAGTGACTCCAAATTAGGAAAAATGGGGGAATAGAAAGGGGAAAAACTAAAAACATTATTTTGAAGACTTGTAGCTGAGAAAAATTAGAATCTGGTTCAAACAGTAGAAAATAATAAAAATTGAGAAACATTAGGCAAGACTAGACTCTAACAACAGGTATGCTATATTTTTTTAAACATAATTTTTCTCTCTCCAGTTTCCCATTTTAACTAAAGGCAAATCATGGTAGGACTGATTTGCTTTATTATACTTGACCTGATTATTTGTATACAGTGCAGCAAGAATCCTTTTTTTTTTTTTTTAATAGGCTTTTAAATTGGTTTTGATGGAACTTTCTTCCATAGAAGGAGTCCCAGATAAGACTTTTTAAAAGCTGAGCCCAGCCATGGATTTTTATCATCAAATACCTATGAATTGGGTGATCCTTTCCTCTTAAGGTCCCAAGATAAACTTGGAGGTACTTGGCCTGTCAGAAAGTGACATTCTTTACTTATCACAGGTCAGGGACCTGCATGGGTGTGAAGCAAGGTGTGAGGCCAGTTTCCTAAGGGACTTTTATTGGCTCCATAAGTCAAGTTCAATTCCTTAAAGCAAAGCACACCATTCCAGTCAAAGCCTTGGTAAAAATAACCAATTTCTCCAATTGTGTCCTGTTACAAATGAAAACAGATTCTTATTGCACTTATGCAAATAACTGTATTGCCATAAGTCAAGAATACTCACAAATAGTTCCCAAATTCTGAAGAAATCAAGTAGAGAGAAGCAATTATGCTCTAAATTTTGTTAGTAGGAGTATACTAAATTGCTAAAAACTGTTAATAGCTTAAAAGAAGAGTTTCCTTTACTCTGGGGGAAAAAAAAAGGATCATCAATGTTTTAAGCAAAAAGTCAAAAAGGTTACTTCAGTCTTCTGTTAGTTCAGTCCATGTAGTTAATTCCTGTTCTGCCTGATATTCATGAACATTTCAGTTCTCCTTGAGTCCTGAAAGTTTTTCTTCTAATGTCACAATCTCCAAAGTTGTTTGAAACTTGTATTCAAGAGAATTTGTTAGACTTTTATAGCTAATTATAAAATCACCTTCTAAAGAGGACCAAAACAAGACAAAAATTGTCGAAGACAAAAAGTTTTAGGGAAGCCATAATCAAGGACACAGTTGACAAGGAAATTTGTTACCTCTGTGGCACACAATAACGTGATTATAATTATCTCAAAGAAGACCAAACATCTTTTCAGGTTTGACAATGCTTTCTGTATAATTTTTAAACCAAATAAGTCAACTTATGTCCCTTTTGGACTTTAGGGAACCTAGTATGATAAATGATTGATTAGGTCAAAAAAAGACATAATTTATAATTTCATTTTGAAAAATTTGTCAAATAACAAAGATTTAAAAGTTGATATCACAGGTTATTATAAAAATAAGTAATTCATTTGAACAATGTGGTAACTCAGGATTTCAAAAAAAAGATGAAAACCTTTATTCTTTGAGAGAGGAGACTTAATTTTCAAACAATAAGCCCTGATAAAAACAGCATGAAGCCAATTAAATTTGTTTTTAAAAATTTTTATATACAATCTATAACATTTTAATCTTGACTGTAAGATATAACTTCCATGAGCCTTCTATCAACTTTATAACCTTTATTAAAAAGTCAGTTACTGCTTTAAGAAAATCTTGTTAATCTGACACAGAGACCCATATGCTAGTCTTACTTCAGCATGCCTGTGATGTTAATGATTCATTTATAGAGAAACTGAACTTATTTTATCTGTCAAAATCGGCCCTTGCAATCTCACATGCCCACCTCTTCTGTGATAGTCCCTGGGCCTTGAGGAGTTGAATAGCTTTCATTTCTGGCCCTGTGTCTCAGGAATGCATTTTATTTGATTAGTATCTTTTACCAGAAGATGAAGCTTTAATTGCCATCAGTGTTTGAGATTTAACAGGATTTGGTGTTCTTTTTAGACCCAGGAGTCAAAGCCCTGTAACTCAATGTCACAAGTACTTTAAAAGCACATATGGAAAGATACACAGATGTAATAGCCTTAATTAAAAAAATTTTTTTTAATCTTTTTTCCCTAAGCAAACCAAAACTCAATAATAATGGCATAGGAATTGTTTCAATGAACCATAAAATCTATTAGATCAGCTACTAAAAGACAAGAGAAAAGACATTCTGCAGTGCACAGAAGAAAACATTTTTTTAGACCTTTAATAAAGCATTGTTAGCATCAGGCCACAAAAAACAGAACTCAAGGAAGAAAAGCTTATCTGAGCTCAAGAAGAGCATTACTATTTTGCACCCTTTAAAATGGGGGAGAGAACTGAAAATGCCAAGATGTAATAAAAGTTGAATTTTGGGTTAAAAAAATTAAAATCTCCTACAATTTATTAAAGGCAAATTAATTTCTTAAGAAAATTGTATTGTTCCAACCAATTAGTGTATAAATGTTGCTGTTTTTACATCAAGCCACTTTTTTAGAAAGACCATTATAATTTCCTTTTAATTAATAGACAACTTTATCATATGAAAGTTTTTTTGTTTTATAAATCCTCTTGACTTCTGTGGACTGTTCATGACATGTTTGGGCTTTCTGGTTTGTCCTATGAGTCTTTCTGAAACAACCATTTTATTCTAGGACTAAATCCACCATACAAGATTCTTTCTCATATAAAAAAAAAAAGAAGAAAAATCTTTATTTTTATAACTTTCTTTACATTTCATTTTCTGGTTCCTTCTACCTTGTTTTATATATAACCTTTAAGTAGGCTTTGAATTGGGGAAAAAAGTACTTTTTTAAAAAGGACACATTTTTTTGTAAAAAAAAAAAAAAAAGTTTTCCTACAAATATATTTTATTGGAAAATACCCAAATGAAATATCTATTATTTAATTTAACTTTAGATTCTAAATTATTTGACTACATGTATTTATCCCATTATATTTACCTAATTGTTTTATTTTAATTGTTTACCTAAATTCTTTATGGAAACTGTGATAGTCATCATATAAAGTTATGAAACTGCTGCTGCAAAATTATAACTGAGACAGTGAAAAAAATGTGACCTAACTGACTATATCTTACTTCTAACCTCTGATCTGTCTTTGTTCATTCCCGGGCATAGGCCATACTAGCTTTGGGAGGAAGTCAGTTTATAGTTTAACTTTGAAATAAAAATGGTAATAGTCCTTTCCCAAAACAAACCTTACTGCCAGTGGGCTAGACCACCTAAAGCCACAAGATTAGAAATTATGGTAATTTTACTAAATTCAAGATGTAGCTATTCTTATTAAACTGATATCAATGTCTTATGTATTAAAAATTACTAAGTAGATTATTCTCTCTTGGGCTGGGTTTATGGTTTTATAACTCCTATGCCAAATATTGGTACCTTATAGTATTTGACAGGGATAGGTATGAAATTGCTTATTAATAAATGGAAACAAAAACGTATGCTGGCAATCCTTAAGACATTTCTAATATTACTTTACCAATAATTTTAAAGCTAGCTTATTTATTACAGATTTTACATAAGTTATATAAACTGGAAAAAGCATTTGACTAGTCTTCTCTTTTCCTGATAAAATATTTGATTCAAGCATTTTCATTTTCTTAAGCTGATTAATTAGAGCTCTTTTCTATATTTTCAGTAGTGAAACATTGTATACACAACCCATAAATACATGGACATATTAGGCATGCCAATAGAACTACATTTTTTCCCCATCTTAGACTTTCAAATTCTTGATGACTTGTTTCACAACCCTAGGCAATTGTCAGCTAAATAACCTTAAGTTGGCATATAAAAAGAAACAACTCAGGTGAAAATCAAATAGCAAAATTTACATTATAAGGTATGGAAAGAGAAAGTCTTCTGTGCTAGAGGAAAATTAAAATAGATTTAATTGCCAATTAAACATAAAATTATAGAAATTATAAAGTCTTTTTAAATACACACACACACAGGATCCTATAGCTTTTACTTTAGAACTTTATCCATGAGATAAATAAAAATTCACCAGCTTGCAAGAAGAACCTGTTGGATTCAAACAGTGGTTTCTATCTTAATAGAAAAATAGCAGATTTAAAGCCGGCAGAAAAGAGAGAAAAAGAGAACTTAAGAAATTTATAGTTTGCAGTTTGACTTTAGGCCTCTTTTTTCTTAATGTAAATGTGTACAAAGACCATATTACTTCCATTTTACATAAACTCTAGCAAGAAGTGCCACAAAACCTACAGAGTCCTTGAAAGGGCATCATTCTCCTTATTCTTAGATTATTTGTTTTCCACATTTTTTTCTTAAAAGGAGGAACTGAACTTTGGCCTAGTGATTTTGCATGGTGGATCGATGTGTGCTGCTTGTGGGCACAGTGTGTCACCGCTGAGTCATTTCCTCCCTCTTATGTGTCTCGATTTCTCTCTTCAGATGTCTGTGACCTCTGAGAGGGCTCAAAACACTGGGTGATCAGACCTTATATGCATTTTCTTGATGATACTTTTCTTAAAGTTAATTTTTCTTGGGGATTTCCCTGTGAAGCCACTGCGCATTGTGGTAGGTCAACCCCCCAGATACCCCTGTAGGGCTCCAGTCACTTAGGGCTGCCTTTCAGCTGGGAGGAGCAAAATGCCCTTTCTCTATAGAGCTGAGAAAACTCAGTCTCTCATTTACCTATGAAAACAACAGTTCAGTTTCTCACACAAATCTGCACAGACAAGCCAAATCAAGATTAATTTTGGGAGAAAAAGCAATAGAGAAGACCCCTTAGAATGCATCTCCAAACTATTATTAGAATCCTTAAACAGCTTCCTAGGACAGAAAAAAAAACAACGGCCAAGACCACTTCCTGTAAACTGTGTTCACCTACCCCTACTTTGTAGCTCTCATCTGCCATTACAGGCACCATGGTCAAATACTCTCACAGTCCAAGGTACTCTCTGCTACCCACAAAGCCAAAGAGGTCAGGTTTTGCAATAGAGAAAAACAGAGATTTAGACCTAAGAAGAATCTGCCCAGGAGTCTTGAAACTCCACAAAGAAAAAAAAGAATACCCCAAAGGGATCAATGGCACCTTTGTTCTGGATTCTTTAAAGGGGTTCAGGTCATTAGAAGCATTCTCTAGATTTTTGGGTACTGCAGATGGCAAAGGCAGAAGGAAGTGTAGGGTGGAAGAAAAGTAAATGAACATTTTTTTTTAAGACAGGAAGCAAACACAGAAACCAAGTGCATGCGTTTTGTTCTTTTTTTCCACTCTTGCTGCTTTGAGGAATTTTAGCCAAATTAAAGTGGTTTTGTTACCCATAATTTGGAATTCTCACTTGATTTTGACCAAGTCAGGTAGAGTTGGTCGAACCTAATGGGAGAAAGACTGGAACAAACAACAACAAAAACCCCAACAATGTGATTCCTGAGTGCTCTAATGGGGTAAAGAGAAATTAAGATCAACGGATTGATAAACTTTAGCCAAGACAAAACCCCAATTCAGCTACTTATTGTCTTCAGGCTGAAGATGGCTTTCTACCATCCTAGAAGCAGGAAAAGAAAAACCTAGAACACATTTTCCCTGCTGGGAGCAAGCTCAAACTCCATAAAGGAGTTACCTACCTTCCATCATCATGAAAACAGGATATCTTGCTTTCCCTGTTGGAAGCAAGTAAAACTAAATAAATAATATAATAATAATAATAATAAACGAGGAGTCATACAGCAAAATAAACTTTAGGTCTTGATGAAATTTTGGAAGATCAGGGATTCTCTGGTGGGCTGTTCCCAGACCTAAGAAAATTGTCCTATTTGAGCCATAAAGTTGGCTCATGCTGGTACCAGTCACCCAAAGGAGACTTGTTAAAGGCAGAGGTACCTCCACTGAGAATTTCTTTGTGATTGCAAAAATGTGAACCTCAAATCTGAGACAGATCTCAGTTAATTTAGACAGTTTACTTTGCCAAGATTGGGGATGCACATCCATGACACAGCCTCAGGAGGTTCTGATGACATGTGCCAAAGGTGGTAAGGGCATAACTTGGTTTTATACATTTTAGGGAAACATGAGACATCAATCAATATGTGTAAGATGTACATTGGTTCAGTCCTGAAAGGTGGGACAACTCGAGGGAAAGGCAGAACAACTCCAGGCAGGGAGAGGCCTTCCAGTTCATAGGCAGATAAGAGACAAATGGTCAAATTTTTTTTTTTTTTTTTTGAGTTTCTGATTAGTCTTTCCAAATGAGGCAAGCAGATAAGCATTTGTCTCGGTGAGTAGAGAGGTGACTTTGAATAGAATGGTAGGCAGTTTTGCCCTAAGCAGTTCCCAGTTTGATTTTTTTCTCTAGTTTAGTGATTTTTGGGCCCCAAGATTTACTTTCTTTTCACAGGTGCATATATGTTTAGGATAGTTAGGTCTTGATGAATTATTATATAACACTCCTCTTTGTCTTTTTTAAATCTTTGTTAATTTAAAGTCTGTTTTGTCTGAAATTAGGGTTGCAAAGCCTACTTTTTTCTATTTCCATCTTCTTGGTAGTTCCCCTACCTTTTTCCCCTAATTTTTTTTTTTTTCTTCTTTTTGAGATGGAGTCTTGCACTGCCACCTGGGCTGCAGTGTGGTGGCGTGATCTCGGCTCACTGCAACCTCCACCTCCCAGGTTCAAGTGATTCTCTTGCCTCAGCCTCCTGAATAGTTGAGATTACAGACACCCACTACCACACCCAGCTAATTTTTTGTATTTTCAGTAGAGATGGGGATTAATCATGTTGGCCAGGCTGGTCTTGAACTCCTGACCTCATGATTTACCTGTCTCAGCCTCCCAAAGTGCTGGGATTACAGGTTTTAGCCACCATGCCCAGCATTCCCGTAATTCTTTCTTTTCAGCCTCTTGGTGTCACTATGTGTGAGATAGATCTCTTGAAGACAGCATACCATTAGTTCTTGCTGCTTTATCCAGCTTGCCAGTCTGTGCCTGTTAAATGGGGCGTTTATCTCATTTACATTCAAGGTTAGTATTGATATGTGTGGATTTGATCCTGTCATTGTGTTGCTAGCTGGCTATAATGCTGGCTTGTTTGTGTGGTTGCTTTACAGTGTCACTGGTTTGTGCGTTTAAGTTTTGTTTTTGTGTTAGCTGGTAACAGTTCTTCCTTTATATATTTAGTGTTCCTTTCAAGATCTCTTGTAAGGCTGTTCTGGTAGTAATGAACTCCCTCACCATTTGCTTATCTGAAAAGGATCTTAATCTTTGCCAAGGAAGCTTAGCTTGGCTGGATATAAAATTCTTGATTGAAGATTTTTTCTTTAAGAATGTTGAATATAGGCCCCCAATCTCTTCTGGCTTGTAGGGTTTCAGCTGAGAGGTCCATTGTTAGCCTGATGGAGTTCTCTTTGTAGATGACCTACACTTTCTCTCTAGCTGCCTTTAACAATCTTTCTTTTTCACCTTGGAAAATATGATGATTATGTGTCTTGGGGGTGATCTTCTTGTGCAAAAATCTTGCAGGGGTTCTCTGTATTTCCTGAATTTGACTATTGACCTCTCTAGCAAGGTTGGGAAGTTTTAATGGACGATATTCTGAAATATGTTTTTCAAGTTGTTGCTTTCCTTTTGTCCCTTTCAGGGATGCCAGTGATTTACAGATCTGGTTTCTCTACATAATTCCATATTTCTCAGAGGTTTTGTTCATTTTTACTTTTTTTTTTTTTTTTTTGTCTCATTATCTTATTTCAGAGAGCCAGTCTTTGAGTTCTGAGATTCTTTCCTTAGCTTGGTCTATTCTGTCATTAATACTTGTGATTGCATTGTGTAATTCTTGTAGTGTATTTTTCAGCTCTGTCAGATCAGTCAGGTTCTTTTTTCTATTGGTTATTTTATCTGTCAGCTCCTGTATCCTTTTGTTGTGATTCTTAGTTTCTTTGGATTTGGTTTTGCCATTCTTCTGAATCTCAATGATCTTCATTCCTATCCATATTCTGAATTCTATTTCTGTTATTTCAGCCAGCTCAGCCTAATGAAGATTCCCTGTTGAAGAACTTGGCTAGTTGTTTGGAGGATATAAAACACTTTGGCCATTGGAGTTGCTGGGGTTCTTGAATTGGTTCTTTCTCATCTCTACATGTGGGTGTTCCTTTGAGTGCAGTGTGGATTGAGTACACACAATAACCTTCTATTCAGGATGTTTTCACAGAGCTGAGGCATTGTACAGGATCTTTATTTGTAGCTGACTTATTGTCTTTGGTTTCACAGTGTTGTATGTTAGCAAGGTATTTTGATATTGAAGCTTTGGAGTGTGATCGAGTAGGTGTAGGATTCTGCTCAATCATATGCCTTCTGTATATTTTCTCACAGATGCAGCCATGCTCCCTCTCAATGCTCTGAAAGTTTGAGCTCCTCTCCCACTTGAGTGCTGGCTGTAGATCATGGCTTTGCACTCCCAGGCTGCCAACCATAGTTCTGGGGTGATCTCAGGGTTTATGTTTCTTCCCCAACTTGGAAGCAGTGGAGCAAGGGACCTTAGTAGTAGTTGTGGCCAAGGGTCTTTTGCTTGTCTCCTGGGGCCCCACCCCAGAGAGATGCCAGTTAGCAATCAGTCTAGGATCAGGGGTCTGTGCTATAGGCCCAAGCTGTGGGTTCCCTGTCTGGTGATGAGCAGTAGGGGGGACCTGTGGAAAATGGACTGGCCTCTTCTCCTTGGGTTGACTACAGCTTGTTGGAGGTGTGATAAGGCACTTAGGGTCTTTCCTCCTTCCTTAGTCCAAGGATAGCAGGTGTCATACTGCAGAAGCAGTGGCAGAAAGGTTTTTGGTTGCCCCCGGGGGCTCCATCTCCAAGAAATGTGGAGTCACTGTTACTGAGAGTGTTCAGCCAGTGGGGTGGAGCTGCTGTACTGCCAGCATGTGCTAAGGATTCTGCTTGTTGGAGAGCATGGGGTCAAAGACTCACTGGGAGGAGAGACTGGTTTTCTCTCTCTATGGTGACTATGGTGTGCTGTAAGCTCAGGTGTAGCCCTCAGGCTCTTTGTTTTTTTTCCCTATACAGAGTGGCAGTGGCAGAGAGGCTGTTGGATGCCTCTGGAAACCTTTTCCAGGGAAACTTTGGTCCACTACCTCTTAATGCAGGCTTTTACAGCTGTAAATTAATGAACTGTTTCTTTTGTCATAATGTAATTTTGTCTCTAGAAGCAGTTTTTGGCTTACAGTCTATTTTGATCTAAGAATAGTCACTCCTGCTTTCTTTTTCTTACCATTTCTATCACTGTCAGACTATGTGTCTTTGAATCTAAAGTGAGTTTCTTGGCTGGGCATAGTGGCTCATGCCTCTAATCTTAGCATTTTGGGAGGCCAAAGCAGGAGGATCACTTGAGCCCAGGAATTCAAGGCTACAGTGAGCCATGATTATGTAGCTGCACTTCATCCTGGGCAACAAAGTGAGACAGTCTCTAATAAAAGAAAGTAAGGAAGGAAGAGAATCTCTTGTAGATAATGCATAGTTGGAGCATGCTTTTAAAAAATCCATTAAGCCACTCTATATCTTTTATTGGGGAGCTTAGTCCATTAACATTTAATGTAATTACTGGTGAAGAATTTTTACTGTTACCTTTTATAACCACAAAGAAAATACCTATAAAAGTTACAAAGGAAGAAAAGAGAAGGAATAAAACTTATCAATATGAAAAAACAACAAAATACTAGGGAAGAGAGCAAGAGAGAAAAAGAGGGTCAAAGGAACTACAAGACAAACAGAAAACAGTTAACAAAATGGCAATAGTAAATACTAGATTTAAGGACACACATAGGCTGACAGAGAAGGGTTGAAAATGGATATCCCCTGTAAATAGCACTCAAAAGAAAGCAGTAGTGGTTATTCTTATATAGCATAAATTAGAATTTAAGTCAAAAACTGTCCCTGGAGACAAATTCATTACATAATGATAAACAGGTGAATTCAACAGGAAGATATAGCAATTGTAAATATATATGCACCTAATATCAGAACACCTAAATATATAGAACAAATATCGAAATATCTGAAAGGAGAAATAGCAATAGTGTAATGGTAGGATAATTCAGTACCCCAATTTCAATGAAAGATAGAAAATCCAGATAGAAAATTAATAACAAAATAGTGGACTTGAACTAAATTAATCTAATAGGTATATACAGAATTTTTCAGTTAACAGAAGAAAAATATGTAATCTTCTGAAGTGCACACAGAACATTCTCCAAGATAGGTCACATTACTTATCTTCAGAATGGGTCGCAAAACAGGATTTAATACATTTAAGAAAATAATATTTAGGAAGAATGAAATTAAATATTATGTCAAACATTTCCAGTGAATTTATTTTCATTATTTTTATCTTCAGAATTTGTTTTGTTCTTTGTTATATTTTCTACTTGTTGATATTCTCATCTTGTTCATATATCCTTCTGATTTCCTTTTTTTTCCTTTTTTTTAAATTATACTTTAAGTTTTGGCATACATGTGCAGATTGTGCAGGTTTGTTACATAGGTATACATGTGTCATGGTGGTTTGCTGCATCCATCCCCCTGTCATCTACATTAGGTATTTCTGCTAATGTTATCCCTCCCCAAACATCCAACCCCCTGCTATTCCTCCCCTAGCCTCCCCACCCCTGGCAGGCCCTAGTGTGTGATGTTCCCCTTCCTGTGTCCATGTGTTCTCATTGTTCAATACCCACTTATGAGTGAGAATATGCAGTGTTTGGTTTTCTGTTCTTGTGTCAGTTTGCTGAGAATGATGGTTTCCAGCTTCATCCATGTCCCTGCAAAGGACATGAACTCATCCTTTTTTATGGCTGCATAGTATTGCATGGTGTATATGTGCCACATTTTCTTTATCCAGTCTATCATTGATGGGCATTTGGGTTGGTTCCAAGTCTTTGCTATTGTGAACAGTGCCACAATAAACATACTTCTGCATGTGTCTTTATAATAGAATGTTTTATACTCCTTTGGGTATATACCCGGTAATGGGATTGCTGGATCAAATGGTATTTCTAGTTCTAGATCCTTGAGGAATTGCCACACTGTCTTCCACAATATTTGAACTAATTTATATCCCCACAAACAGTGTAAAAGCATTCCTATTTCTCCACATCCTCTTCAGCATCTGTTGTCTCTTGATTTTTTGGTGATTGCCATTCTAACTAGTGTGAGATAGCATCTCAATGTTGTTTTGATTTGAGTTTCTCTAATGATCGACCAGTGATGAACTTTTTTTCATGTTTGTTGGCTGCATAAATGTCTCCTTTTGAGAAGTGTCTATTCATATCCTTTACCCACTTTTTAATGTTGTTGTTTGTTTTCTTCTTTCACATTTGTTTATGTTCTTTGTAGATTCTGGATATTAGCCTTTTGTCAGATAGGTAGATTGCAAAAATTTTCTCCCATTCTGTAGGTTGCCTGATCACTCTAATGATAATTTCTTTTGCTGTGCAGAAGCTCTTTAGTTTAATTAGATCCCATTTGTCAATTTTGGCTTTTGTTGCCATTGCCTTTGGTGTTTTAGGCATGAAGTCCTTGCCCATACCTATATCCTGAATGGTATTGCCTAGGTTTTATTCTAGGGTTTTTATGGTGTTAGGTCTTATGTTTAAATCTTCAATCTATCTTGAGTGAATTTTTGTATAAAGTGTAAGGAAGG
>CAUYLG010029776.1:0-49709 GCA_963573385.1 Cacajao melanocephalus | reverse complement strand
CAACAAACATATGAAAAAATGCTCATCATCACTGGTCATTAGAGAAATGCAAATCAAAACCACACTGAGATATCATCTCATGCCAGTTAGAATGGTGATCATTAAAAAATCTGGAGACAACAGATGCTGGAGAGGATGTGGAGAAATAGGTACACTCTTACACAGTTGGTGGTAGTGTAAATTAGTTCAACCATTGTAGAAGACAATGTGGCAATTTCTCAAGGACCTAGAAATAGAAATTCCATTTGATCCAGCAATCCCATTACTAGGTATATACCCAAAGAACTATAAATCATTCTACTATAAAGACACATGCACACATATGTTCATTGCAGCCCTGTGTACAATAGCAAAGACCTGGAACTAACCCAAATGCCTATCAATGATAGACTGGACAAAGAAAATGTGGTAAATATCCACCATGGAATACTACGCATAAAAAACAATGAGTTTGTGTCCTTTATAGGGACTCAGATGAATCTGGAAACCTCTCTCAGTAAACTGACACAAGAACAGAAAGCCAAACACCATATGTTCTCACTCATAGGTGGGTGTTGAACAACATGTGGACTCAGGGAGAGGAGCATCACATACTGGAGGCAGTTGGGGGAGGTAGGGGAGAGACAGCAGGGAGTGGGGAGGGATAACATGGGGAGAAATGTCAGATATATATGCACCCAAAGTAAAATAAATAAATTAAAAAAAAAAGATTTTGGGTGACTGATAGGAAGGCATGGTTGGTATTGAAATGTGAAAGAGACATGAGATTTGGGAGTGGCCAGGGCAGAAAGATATCCTTAGGCTTTGTGGCGCCGCCCAAATCTCTTGACTTGTAATCTCCACATATGGATGGTGGGAGATGATTAGATTATGGGGGCAGTTTCCTTCATGTTGTTCTCATGATGATGAGTGAGTTCTTCTGAGATCTGAGAATCCATAAAAGGCAATTTTTCCTGTTCTTATTTGCACTGCTCTCTCCTGTCACGGTGTGAAGATGGTTTTAGCTTCCTCTTTGCCTTCCACCACGATTGTTAGTTTCCTGAGGCCTCCTCTGGCATGTGGAGTTGTGACTCAATTAAATTGCTTCCCTTTATAAATTACCCATCTTGAGCAATGCTTTATAGCAGTGTTAAAAAAAAACCTGATACAATATTAGACTAAATTTTCACTTGCACTTACTAATTCAATCATGTATGATTCTAAAAGAATTTACTGATCACTTTACTTGTACCAGAAACTGTGGAAGGTTCTGGAACTAAAACAGGAAGCAAAATATAGTCTATCTCTTAGAGTTTATATTCTAATGTACAAAGAAAAACAATAAACATAACAAGGTAATCTTACAATATCTTAGAAGGTGTTAAGAACAAAGGAAGGAAACAGGGCAATGTAAAGGTAATGGGAACTACTGGGTGATGGTGTTGTTAATATTTTTAAAAGGAGCAATCAGTGTTAGCCTCACTGGCCAGGTGGTGTTTGAACAAGGACTGGGGTGAGGTGAGTGAGCAAACCATTTGTGGGGACAGATTTCTTCAGGCAGAAGCCTATCATGGTCATGGCTTTGAGGAAAGAGTATAAACTTGAGGAAGAGTTCATTTAGCTTTCGCTATGTAAGAGACAGAAAGCCATGGAAGGGTTTAAGAAAAGCGCCATTAGCATCTGTCTTTCATTTTAATAAGATCATGTTCACTGCTGGTTTAAGAAAGACACTGAGAGACAAAAGGAGGAGCAGAGAAACCATTTGTAGGAGGCATTTGCAATGGTCCATATATCTTCTAAGCTTGGACCTAAAAATCCAGTGTTTCCAAAGTGATCAAACTCTAAATATTTTGAAAGTTGAGTCAACAGGATTTATTGATAAGATAGATTTAGATGTGAAAGAAAAAAGCTAAGAATGACTATTGTGTGTTCATTATGATGAAAATTAAGTATAAAACTCTATCAGGTCACAGTGAGAAAACAAGATATTTAGCATTGGATTAAGATCAGCATGTCCAAGGGAGGAACTGATGCAGATGTCACATAAGCAGCAGAATATAGACTCAAGTTAACAGGACTGGTTCATGCTGGCATACCAACTTTGGATATATTTGAAGACATTTGTAGATAAGATTATCAAGGGAATAAATGTGGATATAAAATTGCAAGAATCCAAAGGCTAAGCCCTGGGGATCACCACAGTTAGTCAATTAAGAGAATGTAAGGAAAGCACATAAGGAAAAATGGGAAGTGCAATGATGAAACAGGAGGGAAACCAGGAAATACTGTTCTAGGAATAGTATTGTAAGGAAGAGGAAATAATCAACACTGTTAAATAAGGCTGAGAGGTTACAAAAAGGTTATGCAAAAGGAATACTGAGAATTTACTCCAAATTCAGTCATTGTCAACCATTAGGGGCTTTTACAAGAATAGTTTTAGTACAGAGACGGCAGGGAAAGACTGGCAAATAAAGAAAAAAAGATGGATCTGGAGTAAATGGTGAGGTCCAAGAGGTCACTTTTTATATGAGAACAATGACAGCATATTTAAATGCAGATTAGAATAATCCTGAGGATACCAAGTACAGAGAAAAATAGTTGCACTATTGCCCTGAAGAGGGCAAGATGGTACAAAGCCATGCACAAGTGATCCACAGGTTTCATGGAGAGATTTCTTCCTCTTAGAAAGGAAGGTTCTGAAAAGATAAATGTGCTGAAAAGAACTGCTTAGCTGTATACACACACACACACACACACACACACACACACACATCCCAATATGTGTTCAATATCTGTGTGTGTGTGTGTGTATATATATATACATTTATACACACACACATTGTGTACACACTATTGATTAAAACACTTTTTTCAACTTTTCTTTTAAATTCAAGGGTACATGGGCAGGTTTGTTACATGATTATACGGTGTGATGCTGATATTTGAGGTCTGATTGATCCCATCACCCAAGTAGTGAGCATAGTACCCAATGGAGAGTTTTTAAAATATTGACCCCTCCTTCCTCCCAATAGTTTTCAGTGTGTATTGTCATTTTTATGTCCACACGTACTCAAAGTTAAGCTCCCACTTATAAGTCATAACATGTGGCATTTAGTTTTCCATTCCTGCATTAACTTGCTTAGAGTGATGGCTCCAGCTGCATCCATGTTGCTGCAAAGGATACAATTTCATTCTCTTTCATGACTACATAGTATTCCATCATGTATATATAGTATATTTTCTTTATGCAATCCACAGTTGATGGGCACCTAGGTTAACTCCATGACTTTTCTATTGTGAATAGCACAGTGATGAACATACAAGCGTATGTGTCTTTTTGGTGGGACAATGTATTTTCTTTTGGGTATATACCCAGTAATGGGACTGCTGGGTGGAATGGTAGTTCTGTTTGAAGTTCTTTGAGGAATCTCCAAACTGCTTTCCATGGTGACTAAACTAATTTGCATTTCCACCAACAGTGTATAAGCATTCGCTTTTTGCCACTGCCTTGACAGTTTGTTGTTTTTATACTTTTTAATAAAAGGTATTCTGACTTGTGTGAGATGATATTGCATTGTGGTTTTTCGCTGGCATTTATCCAATGAATAGTGATGTGATTTAACTTATGGAAGATCAAATATAGTGTGTGTGTTTGAGTATTTTTAGGTACTACAACTACGCTATGGGCTTTATTCTCAAGTTGTTTATTTGGTTGTTTATTTATCCACCTAAATGTTAGAAGGACAAACCGGTGGACTATTAATATGTAAATTAGCCAATTTCAGAGTTCATTATGTTCATTTATTTTGAAAGTGTGTTTATTATTTGTGGGCTCAATTTAAAAATAATATTAGCTACAGGTCTATCAAAAACATTTTACTTTTAATGCTTCACATAACGTGGTAGAGGGAATTTTCTGAAACATGTATATAAAATGTTAAAATACTGTGCTATTTAGGAAAATATATATGGTCTTAATGAAGTTAGCATTTTATTTTGACTGGGATGAGGTTATTTACATTGAATCATCAATATTTTGACAGTTTGTTATTTCCCACATACATAAGGTAGTTTACTCAATATGGTGGTTTCCTTTAAAAAAAAATTATCAGTTGTAGAAAAAATACAATTTAAATAAGCGTAGATCACTCGCTTATATTTATGCCAACATTACATGAAGCAGAATAAATGGAACATAATAAATTATTCCACATAGGAGGGATATTCTTGGGTGAAGAATCTGATAGACAGAGGTATGTGAATTTAAAATCTAATAGTATTTACTAAAATAATAAGATTTCAGTTAGGTTACTAAGTAAAATTACTAAAATTTTAGTAAGATTACTAAGTAAGGAAGGTGATTGGGTCAAGACATGATTGCTATATACATTTCTTAGATCTTTTTTGTTAGGTTGGTGCAAAAATAATTGCTGTTTTGGCTATTACAATGGTTTGGCTATTACATTTAATGGCCAAAACTGCAATTATTTTTGCAAAAACCTAATAGTAAACTCCAATCAAGTAAATTTGTTGAATTTGAATTGCAAAATGATACCAGTCTATATTCTATTAGTATTAAAATTTACCTTCCATCATTCTTTACCATTCCTGTTTTTCTTTTATATTTATTTCAAATCTACCATTTCACACAATTCCAATATTGTCTGTCATATAAAATCACATATTGATACAAAAATAAATACATCTGCATATTTTCCTTATTGCCCTGCATTCATTCAAGTTGTAGCAAGTATGGAATTTGAAGTTACTTTGCAAATAGTTCTGTGATGAATCTGATGTCTAATATTCCTTGAATGTTTTGAAGTGTTATTTTTAGTATTACCATAAGACAAAAGACTGAAACATGTTAAATACAAATTGTTTTGAGAGCAAAATAAAGTGTTTCTGTCTACCACATTTCCATTATAAATATCCTAGGTTACATTTAAATCTTAGATGATGTTGATACTAATTAATTTTTGACTATTACTTCAGGAAAAATTAGCATATCAAGTTTCAGTAAAAGTTATCATAACAAAAACTTTAATAGAAGAAGTATATATTTACTATTAGTGAACCAGTACCATGATGTTCTCACCTAATAATTGAGTGCTGCTACTCAAAATATCTCAACAATATTAATCTCAAACATATAATGATGTAATCAATTCATATTTATTTCCTTACACATATCATAATGGCATATACATTGTGTACACACTGATTCAAATATGTTTCTTATTTAATTTACTTTTTATTTATATGGAGGGCCAAAATAGTGTGTGTGTGTGTGTGTGTGTGCATATGTACGTGTGTTTATTTTTCAGTGCTACAGCTATGCTACAGGAATTTATTCTTAAATTTTTGTTTGGTTCTTTACTTCTTTTTCTTGTAATGCATGTAAATGATAATCAATAACAATATATTTAAACTGTGAAGTTTTTTATTACTCATAATTTTGTTTTGGTTTTCAAGATAATGTATGTCCATTTTAAAGTGTCAAACTAATGTTTTTGTCCAAAAAAGATTAAATAACTTTTAATACTAATAGGATACAAATGTCTTTAATTATTTTTCTTAAATTGAAATCTCTTATAAACTTGCATAATAAAATTATTTTTGTGTCTCATGTATCAGCAATCATTTGGTAATTTGCATGTGAAATCAACATAGGGCAAATATTCTCTATTTTGCCCATTTTAAAGGCATCTCTGGTTTGATACGCAATATTGATCCGTGAAAGTGAACTGAATGAAGATGTGCTTTTCTTAACAGAAATAGACACATTGACTACTACTGTTGTACAGATGTTTTAACATAAACTCTTTCTGAAGTTGCCAAATAGTTTGCAAGATATGAGAATATTTCAAAGACAAAGAAATGTATGAGTTAAAGTATACTATTTAACTGCTTCATGTATTTCATGATTTAATAACTAATTATCAACTAATTATCAAAGTTTACATAAGCCATAGGTTAAATTCACCAGCAAAACACAAAATCACTAATTGTAAAGTCAAATGTTCTTCTCTTTACCTCAAGTAAAATATGTATAGGCTGTGCTAGTTTTAAAAGTGAAGTTTTCATTAAAAATACTGACACTTACTTTGGTTTTGCTTGTCAGATCTCATTTAAAATGGAAATATATTATTTAGTATTATCTACTAAGTATCTTTGGTAATGTTCATCTAACACCACTGTAAAACCACAGTTTCTATAGTATACATTTTAAAAGGAACACTTCAAAGTATTTTGCTACTATAATGTAGAAGTCTTAATGTTGCAATAGGAAAGCTCTGAAATGTTAATACATATAGTTTCAACTAAATATCAGTAGTAAAAACAAAATGTGTCACAGTCAGATATTAACAAGACTTTATATGTAAATATTATATACATTATGTAATCGTAATCAAAAAACGCATGAATATGCTTTAGTCTGTTCATATTATTTAAAGAACATAACCAACTTTATAGCTTTTCAAAATTGAATGTGACAATTTTTGCCTATTTTTCTCATATAGATTGGAGAGTTCTTTTTCTTCACAGATATTGAACTTCTTTATAACCTCTTAGAGCTGCAGAACTGAAGCCCAGGTAATTGCTATCAGACAAGACGAGAGCCTCTTGAAATTGTACAGCTTATGAATTTCTTTGAGTTGTCATCAACATAGGTAGAAGAGGTTATTAAACTTAGCACTGGCTGCTGGCCCCTGATTGATACCATGTGTCAAATCTTAAATTCTTTTCCATCCAGGCTTATAATGTATGCATTTTCCAGTCATTGGCTTGTGGGGCTTTAGGTGAGTTACATTTCTCTAGTTTAATTTTGTCATCTCTCAAAGGCTTTTTTTCACTGTTCCTTTAAAAATCTCAAAAATAAAACTAAGCTTTTCTGCTAATTATGAAATACTAACCTCAATTGTTTCCAATAAAACCTTTACTAAAAGTAATTCCAGGAAATATATTTGAAAATATGTTAAGCAATATTAGGTTTTGAAGTTGTTATATTTATTTTCCTCATAGAAATTTGTCTTAATTATTTTCTCAAAGAAAATTCTATTGACTAATTATAGGCATCAGATAGAGGCACATTTTCAAGGTAGCTTCTAATATTAGAGCTATTTAGGTACACGTGTATCTATTTCAGAATGTGTATGTGTGTATATATATATGTGTGTGTGTGTGTGTATATATATATATATATATATATATATATATATATATATATTTGTGTGTGTGTGTATGTATTTGTATTCACATACAATTTACATCCCACATTCTAAAAAAATATATGCTAGATTTTAGAATAAATGAACAGGAGAATTTTGCATAACATATTCCAGAGAGATTTATTCTTAGTATTTTCACTCTAAAATGGATTGGAATGTGTAGGGTACATTATACAGGAATATATTCTAATTCAAAGAACAAGTGCTTTCAAAATGATAACAAAACAAAATCAGTGTTAGGTGTTCCCTACTTTACTCTCTATTCTTTCTCATATTAACACATGTAGATTACCTCCCTACCTGGGATTCCCATCCTCTCACATAGACCTGAGAAATAGATAAGATTACATGCCCAGAAGCTTTGTAGGGAGTCAATGTTATGATTTTAGAAATATTTTATAGTAAGGTGTAATTCATAGTCACAATTCCACACTGTCATGCAAAACAGTTTTCCTTATTTTTAAATATGACAACAGTTTTAGTTTGAATGCTTTTGAAAGAACACATCAGGTAAAAAAACAAGTCATAAAAAGACCACAAATTACAGGGAATTAAGAAAAGGGAATAAAACTTTCTAGAAAAGATTTCAAAATATCTTAACACTTTGGAAATAACAGGAGTCATTTTGCAAGTATGTCAACATATATATACTATGTAAAGAATATAATAGATATTCATTTTCAGATTTCAATACACATCAACCATTCCAGAAGAGTTTAAGTCCCCTTTCCCTTCTTTTCTTTGCTAGAAGCCCTGTGTACTATTAGCTATGTTTACACACTGCTCATCTCTTTCTGTTCTTTGTTACATTTTCATGTAGCATTTATTTGCACAAAGGACACATCATAATTTCACAGATCTAAGTTGACCAAATTATTTAAAATACTGTAAATGTAATTCAAGAAGAGCTTCTTTTTAAAAGTTGAATATGCATTTATTGACTCTCTCTGAATACGTTTATACAAAAATATGTGGATTTCAGACAGTTTACAGTAGACATCATGGACATTATAATTGATATATTAGTTTCCCAGACATACTATGACATAAACCAGTAACTAAATGGCTTAAAACAACAGACATGTATTATCTCACAGTACTGGGGGCCAGATGTTAAATATCAAAGCATTGGTAGGGCCACACTTCCTCTGAGCCTCTAGGAAAGAATGTTATATTGCCTCTTGCAGTTTGTGGTGGTACCTGGCATGCCTTGGCTTGTGGCAACATCACTCCAATCTGTCTCTGTCTTCACAAGGACTTCTGTCTGTATCTTTGTGTCCTCTCCTTTTCTAAGGTCGCAGTCATTAGATTTAGGACACATCATATCTAGGATGAATTTTATCTAGAGATCTTTATCTTCATTATATCTGCCCTGACTCTATTTCCTAATAATGTCATATTCTGAAGGTACTGGTGGATGTGACTATGGGAAGAACACAGGGATATTTTTCAACTCACTACAGAGGGATTACTGCTGACTTTTATTTTCTTCTCTGTGTAAGAGGATATTTCTTCTATGTGTGTGTGTGTATGCATACATATATATATAAGTGTTAGAAATTCTGACTATAAAAACAAATTGTATATATATATATATACACACACACACACACACACACACACACACATACATATATAGAATGTGTGTGTGTGTGTTTTTATAGTCAGAATTTCTAACACTTATAATTTGGAAAAATATCTAATCAGACATGGGTATTAGAGGGTATTAAATTCAATGGTATAGTATACATGAGTAATAAATACAAATACTCAGATGGGCATTAAATTGGAAAGTCCTGTTGTGATTGGATGGCACACAGGATGTTTAAGCCGTCTTCTGAGTTTTCTTATCCCAGGGCACTGCATCTTGGGACCGAGTCCAGCTTATTGATCATAAAGAGTGTGAATTTTTTCAAATGAATTGCTTCAAGAAATTTCCTAGATGGTACATTCTCTGGTGAGAGATATTTGACTTGTTCACTACTCTGTACTATCAAAGGCAATATCTAGCAGGTTCTCTTAATGCATTTTTATTGAATAACTTAATGAATAAACGCTTTTAAAAGGCCACGCTGCCTTAACTCCTCTAAAATTTTCTAATTCATTTTTGACAACTGCAAATGTTCATTCTTTGTGCAACTTTTAACTTTAGCTACTGCAGTTGATCACCTAATATCTGATTGTCCTCTGTCATTTGGTACTTCTGATTTCTCCACTCAATTTATCATACTCTTTATGAGAGTACTTAGCAGAGAATGCGTTTACCAGCCTGGTCGTTCAGTATCTGTGCCTCCATTTAAATAGTTACCTTCCTTTTATTTTTAATTTCACTGTTTAATCATTTAGACTTTTTTGAAGTTTTATAATATTAATTTCAGATATTGTTAATCATTTGTAATCTTTATTTAGAGCTATTTTACTTGATATTGTCAGTACTGTTTCTTATATTCTATCTCTATTAAGTTTCGTTTGTTTTAAATAATATCTTGCCTTCAGTAGCTCATCATCAAACATACATTGATCTTTATATCAGTCTATAAAATGGAAGGATCTCATTAACAAGCAATCTCAGCAAATGGTTCTGTTGTCATAGATCTTCAAAACATAGATATTCTTATGTATTAAACATTATATGTTAAACTATAAGCATTCATCTAAAAAGCAACTATAATATATGACATTTAGAAACATAACCTCTCTCAATGTCAAAGAGTTTAAAAAGTAGGAGAAAAATGCCAATTAGGAAAAGGTAGTGATACAAAAACATTTTACATGAAGGCAAGTTTCAGTGACAGGGAATTTCAAATTTCAGATTCTGAAAACAGTTTAATTAGATTTTCATTGAGACAAATATTGCCAGTAAAGAGCATTTACTCCTTAACTTATTCATCATATAAATGTGAACACTAACTAGAAATTCAGGCTACATAATAATTGCTCATAAGTTTTTCAAATAGAAAATTTTAAATATTTTTTTCCTCAAAACATTAACCAAGCAATGTCATATAATTTATTATGTTTATTTGGATCTTTAGCTTTCTTCATGCTTCTTATTTTTCACAGATTTAAAGTTGTTAAAGCTCTTGAAACTTAAATGTGAAAATTAACTGCTAGACTCATTTTCTTACAATAAGAAATAGAAGAGGAACTGAGCCCAAATGAAATGTCAATTAAATATGCACATAATACAACAGCAAATTTAAAAACCTGCCATAACTTTGTCAACATTATTAAAAATCCAGTTTTTCATGACTTAAACTTGATGTAAAAAAAAAGTAAGTGGTAAAAATTGTCAAAATGTAGAAACAGCCTAAATACTCATCAACTGTAAATAGAAAATAAAAATTAGGTATATTTATATAATAAAATGTGATTTCGATATAAAAAGGATAAAATACTGATATATACGAAAGTATGGATGAACTTTGAAAGTTATTATGCTAAGTGGAAAAAACAGACAAAAGTTCACATATTACAAATCTATTTGTATGAAATGTCCAGATCAGGTAAATTCATAAAGACAGAAAGCGTATCAGTGTTTTCCAGGAGATGGGGGAAGGAGAAAATAGGGAGCAACTGTTTAATGGTGATGGGATTGTCTATTTATTCTGTTGATAGTTTATATAACTGTGCAGAATCACTGTAGTTTAACTAGATCTCATTTGTCAAATTTTGTTGCAATTGCTTAGAATTCTTGACAGAAAATTTTTGCCTGGTCCTATGTCCAGAATTGTATTTCCTGTGTTATCTTCCATGGTTTTTTATAATTTTAGGCTTTGCATTTAAGTCTTAATGCATCTTGAGCTTATTTTTTTTTTGTATGGTGTTAAGGAAGGAGGTCCAGTTTCAATCTTCTGCATATGGCTAGCCAGTTATCCTAGCACTTTTTATTGACTAGAGAGTCCTCTCCCTGTTGCTTGTTTTTGGCAACGTTGTCAAAGATCAGATAGTTGTAGGTGTGTGACCTTATTTCTGGGATCGCTATTTTGTTCCATTGGTCTATGCGTTTGTTTTTAAATCAGTTCCATGATGTTTTGGTTACTATAGCCTTGTAGTAAAGTTTGAAGCTGGGTAAAGTGATGCCTCAAGTTTTATTCTTTTTGCTTATGATTGCCTTGGCTATTCACACTCTTGTTTAGTTCCATATATATTTTAAGACAGTTTTATTCTCATTCTGTGAAGAATTAGTTGATAGTTTGATAGCAATAACAATGAATCTATAAATTGCTGCAGACAGTATGACCATTTTAACAATATTGAGTCTTCGTATCCATGAGCATAGAATAGTTTTCTATTTGTTTGTGTCACCTCTGATTTCTTCGAGTAGTGTTTTGTAATTCTTGTTGTAGAGATAATTTACCTCTCTGGTTAGCTGTATTACTAGGTATAATTTTTTTCCTTTTGTTGTTATTGTGAATGGTATTGCATTCTTGATTTGTTTCTCAGTTTGGATGCTGTTGGTATACAGGAATGTTACTAATTTTTGTACATTGATTTTTGTATCCTGAAACTTTGCTGAAGCTGCTTATCATGCCAAGGAGCTTTTCAGGAGAGACTATGGGTTTTTCTATGTATAGAGTCATATTATCTGCAAAGAGGGATAGTTTGACTTCTCTTCCTATTTGATTCCTTTTATTTCTATATCTTGCCTGATTGCTGTGGCAAGAACTTCCAGTCCCCTATAGGAGTGGTGATAGAGGGTATCTTTGCCCTATTTTGGTTATTGAGAGGACTTTGTCTAGCTTTTGCCCGTTCAATATAATGTTGGCTATGATTTTGTCATAGATGGCCCTTATTACTTTGAATTACGTACCTTCAAGGGTTACTTGAGGGATTTTAACATGAAGGGAGTTTGAATTTTAGCAAAAGCCTTTTATACATCTATTTAGACAATCATGTGAATTTTGGTTTTTTGTTATTTTTATGTGTTGAATCACATTAGTTGATTTCTATATGTTGAACTAACTTGCATCCCCAAGGATAAGATCTATTTTATGATGGTAGATTAGCTTTTTGACATGCTGCTGAATTTGAATTCCTGGTATTTGGTTGAGGACTTTTGCATCTATGTTCATCAAGGTTACTGGCCTGAAGTATTCTTTTTTTGTTGCTGTGTCTTTGCCAGGTTTTGGTGTCATGATGATGCTGGACTCAGAATGAGTTAAGAAAGAGTCCCCACTTCTCAATTTTTTGGAATAGAAGAAATGGTACCAGTTTCTTTTTACATCTGACAGAATTTGTCTGTGAACCCCTCTGCTCCTGTAATTTTTTGGTTGGCAGGCTTTTTATTATTGGTTCAATTTCACAACTCATTATTGGTCTGTTCAGGATATCAGTTTCTTTCTGGTTCAATCTTGAAAGGTTTATGTGTCCAGGAATTTATCCACTTCCTCCAGATTTTCTAGCTTGTGTAAATAGAGGTATTCATAGTAGACTTTGCAAAACCTGCGTGGTAGTTTTGCATTTCTATGGATACATGGTCATGCCCTCTTTGCCATTTCTGATTGTATTTATTTGGTTCATCTTCCTTTGTCTAGCTAGCAGTCTATCTTATTAATTTTTTCATGAAAGAAACTCCCGTATTCTCTGATTTTTTTGTATTTTTTTTTTCTTTTCACATCTCAATTTCCTTTAGTTCAGGCTCAATTCTGGTTATTTCTTGTCTTCTGCTAGCTTTCAGGTTGGATTGCTATTGTATCTCTAATACTTTTAGTTATGATGTTTGGTTGTTAAATTGAGATTTCTTTTTTAATTTTTGACATGAGTGTTTAGTGCAATGAAATTCTCTCTTAACATAGCCTTAGCTGTGTCTTAGACATTCTGGTATATTGTATCTTTGTTCTCATTAGTTTGAAAGAATGTCTTGATTTCCAACTTAATCTCATTATTTTACCAAAGTCATTCAGAAACAGGTTGTTTAATTTCCATGTAATTATATGGCATGGAACAATTTTCTTTGTATTGATTTTTATTTTTCACTGCACTGTGGACCAAGAGTGTGGTTGGTATGAATTTCCATTTTTTGAATATGATGAAGATTGCTTTATGTTCAATTATGTTGTCGATTTTAGGATATGTGCCATGTGCAGATGAGAATAATCTATATTCTGTTGTTTTGGGTGGAGTGTTCCATAGATATATATTTGATTCATTTCATCAAACGTGAAGTTCAGGTTCTGAATATCATTGTTAATTTTCTGCCTCAAGGACCGGTCTAATATCATCAGTGTGGTGTTGAAGTCTTTCACTATTATTGTGTGGTTTCCTAAGTGTTTTACTATGCCTGTAAAAACTCGATCTATGAATCTGGATGCTCCTTTGTTGGGTGCATATATGTTTAGAATAGTTAGGCCTTCTTGTTGAATCGAGCCTTTATTGTTATGAAATGTCCTTCTTTGTATTTTTAAATGTTTGTGAATTTATAGTCTATTTTGTCTGAAATTAGATTAGCAATCCTGCTTTTTTTCTGTTTTCCATTTGCTTGGTAGATTTTTCTACACCCCTTTCTCTTCAGCGTATATGTGGCATTGTGTGTGAGATGTGTCTCCTGAAGAGCACATATTATTAGGTCTTGTGTCTTCATTCAACTTGCTACTCTATGTCATTTAGTTGGGGTATTTAGCCTATTTACGTTCAAAGTGAGTACTGATATGTTTAAATTTTATCCCATCTTCATGTTGCTAGCTTGTTATTTTGCAGAGTTGTTTGTGTATCTGCTTTGCAGCCTCACTGGTCTGTGTACTTAAGTGTGTGTTTGTGCTGGTTGGTAACAGCCTTTCCTTTCCATGTTTAGCACTCCCTTCAAGACCTCTTATAAGGCAGGTCAACTTGTAACAAAATACCTTAGCATTTGCTTGTCTGAGAAGGATCTTATTTCTCCTTCACTTATAAACTTAGTTTGGCTGGAGATGAAATTCTTGGTTGGAAATTCTTTTCTTTAATAATGCTGAATATAGGCCCTTACCTATTGTCTTCTGGCTTATAGGTTTTCTACTAAAAGGTCCACTGTTAGCCTTATGGGCTTCCATTTCTAGGTAACCTGCTCCTTCTCTTTAGCTCCCTTTAATATTTTTTCTTTCATTGTGACCTTGGAGAGTCTGATTATCATGTGTCTAGGGATGGTCTTATGCAGAATTTCACAGGGGTTCTCTGCCTTTCATGAATTTGAATGTTGGCTTCCCTAGCAAAGTTGAGGAAATTTTCATGGACAATATCCTGAAATATGTTTTCCAAGTTGCTTGCTTTCTCTCCCTACCTTTCAGGGATGCCAATGAGTCACAGATGTCTCTTTATGTAATCCCATATTTCTCTGAGATTTGGTTCATTCTTTTTTTTTTTTGGTTACTTTTGTCTGACTATATTATTTTGAAGAACAGTGTATGAGCTCTGAAATTCTTTCTGCCAGTTGGTCAATTGTGCTATCAACGTTTTTTATTATATTCTGAAATTTTTGAAGTGAGTTTTTCAGCTCTGTGAGCTCAGTTTGGTTCTTTCTTAAAATGACAATTTTGTATTTCATCTCCTGTATTGTTTTATTGTATTCCTTAAATTCCCTGGATTGAATTTGGACCTCTCCTGAAGGTCAGTTTTCTTTGTTCTTATCTGTATTTGAATTATATCACTTCAGCCATTTCAGCGTAGTTAAAAACTATTTTGGGGGAACTAGTGAGGTTGTCTGGAGATAAGAAGACACTCTGGCTATCTGAGTTGCCAGAGTTCTTTAGCTGGTTCTTTCTCATCTTTCTGGGCTGATGTTCCTTTAATCTTTGAAGGTACTGCCCTTTAGATGGGGTTTCGTGTTGTTGTTGTTGTTATTTCTCTTTTATCTTCTTTAACATTGTTGGGGGTTTGATTGTGGTATAAGGTGGGTTTAGTTGACTGGCTCTGTTTTTGATAGATTTTTTAGGGGAACTAAGGATCAACTCACCCTTTCTGGAATGTGTGCTCAAACTCTGGAAGGCTGGTATTGGGCCCTCGGCTTTGTTCTCTGGCTCCTCAAAGTTTGAAACCTGAAGGAGCCCAGGTATTCCCAGACCACTAGCCATAACATTACAAAGGGTGGTGCCAGCCATAGCGCTTCATCAAGCAGTGGCAGCAGAATCCGTGCACATTCTCACATGCCAGCAGAAGTGGGGATGTAGGAATTGGCAATGCAGGGAGGTGCAGGGTAGTCAGCTGAGGAGGGGAACTAGGTGGCTTGGGGCTGCCAGCATCCATATGGGCATTGGCAGCTGTGGTGGTGGTGACACAGGGAGTGGGAGAGGAAGAGTGAGGAGAAGGATGGGGCAGCTGGCATCCCTGTGTGCCTTGGCACAGGTGTCACTACAGGGTTGGGGCACTGTAGGCACAGATACAGCAATCCCCCTGCACGTGATCACATCTGCAGCAGTGGCAGTGCAGGGGGCAGGGTCGCTGGTGTCCGTGCTCCTGTTCAGGCAGGCAACAGCACCACAGAGCAGCAGCATCAAGGTGATGGTCACTGTGCTCATGCTGGCAGCAATGACATGGTGGGCTGCTTGTGCACTCATCTGCCAGTGGGGAAGGGGAAGGAGGGTTTGCTGACACATACACAGGCTAGCAAAACAATAGCGGGGGCGGGGGGGGGTGGCCATGGGTTAATGCATGCTTGTAGAGTGGCATGGGGCAGGCTGCAGTGGAAAGAGGGCACAGGCGGGCTCGTATGTGGCAAAGGGGGCCTCTCTGCTCGAACTTGCCTTTGGTCAGGCATGGTCTGCCAGTACAGGGGCCATGATGTGGGCCCTGGGAGGCACAACAGTTGAGCTTCTGAGGCTGCATTGTAAGCAGCTATGGCCAGGCGGGAGCCCCCAGAGAGGCCACCAGACAGAAGAGTGCTTAGGTTGAACTGGCCCCATCTAACAGGCAACATCACCTTGCTCTGTCTAGGTCTGAAAGGTCCCCTAAGGTGTCCCTGGCTATGCTCCACTGCAGAGGTTGCTGGACCAAAACCTCTGGGCTCCACACAGGCTGGAGTTCTGCCTCCACCACCTCTCTAAGCAGCTCTCCCTGCCAGCGTGAGTGTCTTGGGGGGCTGTGGGGTCTCCTGCTGCCAGGATTCCAGAGCCCCATGGCCAGAGCAGGTTGCTCCTCACCTGTTCAACTCACACCTTTCCCAAGAGTCTTTGGGGGCCAGGAACAAGTCCTTGTGTGCTGTAATCCTATGTATGGTTCTCAGCTTTCTCTTTGCTCAGCCCAGCATTTGTCCTCTTCCTCCATCTACTCTCAATGCTCTCCTTCCAAGGATCTGTGCAGAGTGCATTGGTCTTCTTGGTCTCCCAGTTCTTTGGTGGCAGATATTCCCCCTAGCTGATCTAATCGGCCATCTTGCCTCCATCTCTTCAGTTCCCTTTTTGGAAGTCATTGGAAGTCAAATGTATTTGGTATAATACAGTAATTCTAGTCTTCTGGCACTTAGTTTGCATGGTTTAATTTTTAATCATATATACTTTTTTATTGTGTGTTTTGTTTAAAGTATATCTCTTGGGAACAGCATATAATTGATACTGTTTTTTAATTCATTATGAAAATATTTTAGTTGGAGTGTGTAATTTGATAAAATTTAAAGTAGCTAACAATGCACTTAATTTAGTTCCACCATTTTACAATTGATTTTTTTTTAGGCTTCCTCTTTTCTGTTTCTCCTTCTGTGCTTTCTTTGAGAGTAACTGAATATTTAAAATTCTATTTAATTTATCTTTAGACTGTATAGTTCTATGTCTTTGTATTATATCATGATGGTTATTCTAGATATATATATATATATATATATATATATATATAATCTCCATAAGTTTGCCTAATCTATTTAAAATTACTGTTGTGGTGCTTAATGGAAAATATAAAAATCTTTTAACCACATAGAGTTATCTACCTGGTCTTATCTCTATATATATATATGTATACGCAATCACACACACACACACACACACACACATATACACACACACACACACATAGATATATATTTATATATATTTACATGTAAATATATATAAATATATAAAATAGGTATCTATAAATGTAGATAAATATATATCTATATTTTATATATGTCTGTGTGTGTATATATACATATATATTCTACATACCATAAGACAGTGCTACGACTTTTTGCTTTAAACAATTTTTAAAAACCTTGAAGTTCATAAAACCTGGTAAAACCAAAAGATCTCCTTGGTAGCACCAGACAACCTTAAGTGGGTGATTGACAAAACCCTTTATGGCACAACACATTCCACTTAAGACCAGTTGGTTGTAATGTTGAGCAAAAATTGTGGGGAAATTTTTTGAGACAGCAGTGGGCATTACTGTCACATACCTTTCTTTTAAATGCTGTAACTTCTGGAAAGCCTTTAAAAGTGAGGTATACAGAACCTATAAACACTTCTAAATGGATTTTTATAATTGCTTCCCATATATATTTTGATTATATCCTAGTAACAGTAGGTTTATTTTTGCATGGTTTGAAACATTCAGCAATCAGAATGCTATGCGACCCACAGAGTCTGAAAGTTATTGTTTTTATTTTCTCTGCCTAGGGGATTCCAAATATCCATCTGGTGTTTTTAAAAGGCAATTTATGAATTTTTTAATAAGACATGCATGGACAAAGTTTACTCTTTGCTCAGAAATTTTATTATCCTCATTAACCTCTATATCAAAACTCTGATGTCAGCATGGTTGTATATCTTGGTTGGCTGTTTTAAGCCATATTTAGCTATTCAAGTATGGGTGTAATGCAAAATGGGCAAAGAGTTGCCTTTAACTACAGGATATTTTTATGACAAATATTACGATGGAAAAAAGTGGAACAGAATAAACTTTTATCATTAAAACAGCTTTAGTGACAGGCCATAAAAATAAGCCACATAATGAAGAATGAGTATAAAAAATATTTATATTGAATGGCTTATTACTATAATTGCAAGATAAAAGGAAGTGAGTCAGAAACATAAGAGGTGATGATCAAAGAATGAGGACAGGGAATTAGAATTACAGCTTCTGAAGTAATTCAGTTATTGATAATGCCAAACCAGGTATGACCAGGAAAATGAATGAATAGGTTGGTGGAAAAGAAAATTGAAGTAGAGACTATCAAGTAACTAAAGAACCACATAATTAGAATGATTATCTCTGATGATATGGAAATCACCAGAAAATAAAACAGGAATATTTCTGCAAGAAAGTAATATTCAGAGAAAATTTCAGAAATAGCATATTTTGCTGTTAAGTGGAAATTGCAGAGGCCACGGTGAATTTAAGGATTGGGAGGGAGTGAGAAATTGGAACTATATTGGTGGTACAGTGCTGATGTGGATACACTGTGGTAGAAAGAATTATAAACAAGAATAGAAAGTATAGGCTACTTCTGTTGCCAAGGCAGGTGCGTGTGACGTCTCCATGAATGCTGGGGGAAGAAGAATGGTAAGAGTCAGCTAATGGAGGTGAGTGGGGTGCAGGGAAGTTTTTCTTATTTAGGTTCTTTGAACTCTTGCTATCGGATGATACTACTGCCCACTCTGTTGTCATGAGTCATTAATCTGGATACCATTTCCTTCTATTAACACCTTCAGGACATTCCCCCTTCTACCATATATATTTATGCTCTTCAAAACAGAGAAATAATATGTTTGCTTAGTTTTTATTTAATCTCCATGCTATCACACTATTTATCAACAAATTTCACACATCTGGTGACAAATGCTGAATTAAATGTGGTATTTCTGGAATGGATTAACAAATTGATAGGTGTGAAAAGATGAATGAGACACTTTTGTTTTAGTAAAGCAGCTATGAAAAATGAGGGGAATCTACACAGGGTGACAGAGGAAAGCATATCCAAATCACTCAGTTTCCCATCCTCTTCTAATAAACAGTGGTGACAACCGATGCTGCTCTTCCATCTGCCCAGTGACACTTCTGCACACATGTCACACCAGAAAGAATGCAAGCCACTTAGCTCAGACTCACAAAGTTAGCAGTGGTGTGAGTCCAAAGATAGCATCCACTCCCAATAACACCAGGAAAATTATGTTATTTAAGAGGTAACATATAATTCAAGAATGCATCTTATAATGAAAGAAATGCTAAATTACTTACATAAGCCTTTTAAAATATTAAAAACTAGGCTCAATAAAAGTACCAGGTATAGCCACTTACCATAAAGAACATTTGATATAATAGGAAAGAAAAATGTGTAGAAATGGCCAAATAATCATAGTTCAGAGATATAGTTCAACCCTGGGTGCTGTTTTGCAGGCATAGGCCTGCTGTGATAAGGTAAAATTGGCAGCTGGAAGGCTGTATGGCAGAATGTGTTTTCTGAAATACTTTTTTTTCTCACTCTGGCAGATGTTTCATATTTTAAGAATATGATTATTTTGTCATATTCTCTCCAATATTAGAAATAAATGTCTAGAGTAACACAGTTAAAATATGTAATGCTTGAGTCTAATACTATTTCTCTATGGTTTGGCAGTACAATCTTATAGCCATGAAAAGAAAATAGACTCTTCCTAATTCTACAGGATATTAATTGCATTAATCTGAACAATACAAATTGCATTACAGTTTATGTCCTCACAAGAAATATTCTAACATATTTCCTAAAATTTTTATATTTATCATGCTTCTTTTTGGTTTTCTTCTACTTTCTCAGAGTAAGAAGAAATGAAATGAAAGGCTATTTTAATAACTAATATTTAGAATGTATCTACCATGCAGTATTTTAATTTTTGCTATTATTATCCCTAGACATGTGTGAGTGAAATTAAGCTATCTTAAATTGCATACATTGAGGAAGATGAAGGAGTCATTCCAGAAATTTAAAAAAAAAAATTTGTTACTAGAATAAGATTTCCATGAATGCAAAGCAACAGATGGATACTAAACAAATAACTTCCATCTTATGCAGATACAGCTTTCAAATACTACATAAAATGTTGCTCAAAAACAATTATGTGTATCTACACATATTTGAAAGCAGGAAACAGATATGTTTACAATATACATTTACTTCTGTTTCTTAGGCAAGATAAGATATTCTACCTTCAAAATCACCCTCACCACTCACAGTAACTATACATATGAGGAACTCTGCATCAGTCATTGAATTACAGTAGCAATTTTAACAAGTGTTTCCTTTTGCATATTATAATGCATATTAGCTGCCATCTGTGCTTGATGAGACAGCTTGACCAGTGGTCACAGGATGATCCCTGACCTCTGTCAGCAATTGTCTACGCATGGCTGCCTCTACATCATAGTTCATGAGCAAAAGCAATGGTGAGTAGCCCACAGCCATTATAGGCAGATATGGGTGAGTACCAAAGTTAAATGAATATGACTTCTTAATATCACTTTCAAAAACAATGCAGTAGAAAGGCATGAGTGCCAAGTGTACTAGACATTTAAAGTCAGATTAGCAATCTTACATATATTGGTAATAAACTGTGTGCTAAAAATGTTACATGTAATTCTGTATTGCTTTAGTCATTTTCACAAGAATATGGGCTTCTGTTTTCATAAGAAATTTTGAGGAAATTGAATTAAGATTTATAATAAACACATATCTTTAAAATGCCTTTACTGGGGCACCTAATGATTTATAATTATTTATTGTCAAACATAAATAACATACAATGGAAGTTATTAATTGAAGTGGGGACAATGTTAATTGTTTCTTGTGATACTTAAATAATATTAAATCAGTGAAAATAATCATTTTGGTGTATTGTCAATAATACAGTAAAGTTTTGAAGCAAGTAGAAGATTTAGGCTTTGAATACCAAGACTATTTTCTTCATGAAAGTAAGTTTTATATGTACTAACACTGCAACTATGGAATACAAACAATACAGAAAACTCCGCAATAAAATAAGACGTAAACATACCTCTACTTCACTGATTCTGTAGCATTGATCAGCTTTCACTATTTTCAATACATAGTTGATTTCACAAATGATTTTCTTTTTGTTTATTCAAAACCATTTAAATCATGTTTCAGTTTAGAGCTAACTTTGCTGTCTTTTCAGTTTACTGTGTGTCCTTTTAACTCATACTATTTGTTCCTTTATGTCTCAGAGAAACATACTTTATAGCATTTTATAGAAGCTTCCAAACAATTCACTAAATTTATGCATGGATCCTGCCTTGGATAATTTTCAAACAACACACTCCCTTTGGATGTCATTCCCTTTGTCTTTACACAATGCTTTTTCCTTAAAGCCTATCATTTCTCTAATGAAGCATCATCTGTACAAAATTGTTATTTATGTTTTCTGTGTACCTCATTGTCATCTTGTTGTAGGTGTCCCTTCTAAGATATTCCCAGAGAGCAGATGGGTATGCAGTTCCCACTTCTAATGGCTTCACTCATAGAAGAATTGCTCTCTGCCCTGATACAATTGCTGTCTTTGAGTTGATTTAACACAATGATTACATAGTTGAACATGTTTGAAAAATAAATGTGTAATAATTTCATTTTCATCATAAATACTTTCTGCTCATTCAGGGAACTGAGTTAAGGAAGAAAAAAATACCTTCCCCTCCTATTTCTCCTCCTCCTTCTCCTTTTTCTCCTCCTTCCTCCTTTTTCAAAAGCTCTGTTTCAAAAGAGACGTGATATCTAGAGGGAATACAAGTCAGGTCCAGAGTTTTCTTTTTCCATCCATCTGTCCTATTGTTGAGGAACGTGCTCTAACATATTGATTGGTTAACAGCATATGCTTTGGACTTCTACGACAGTTTTGGTTTTTTTCCCAGGTTTCACCACTCACTAGTTATTGACATTGATCATATTACCTAGTCTAAGTCTCAGATTTTAAATCTATAACATTAGAATTTTTTATACCATTATACATATATGAAAATAAAATGAGATAAATTATGAAAATTATTGTCAAGAGCCTAGATTACAGTAAGTTCTTCATAATTTTTTAATATAATTAAATTACCTAACAATAATTATTTTATTGCTTTGAAAATCCTGGCCTTGAATTTTGACTCTCTCCTTTTTAACTGTTCTTATATTTTAATGTGTTATTACAAGTATTTAGCTGAAATAAAGCAATAGATAAATAATAATTTCTAATTCAAATTATCACGAAGGTGCAAAATGCTAAAATAAAACTTTGCAGGAATATTTGACATGGAAACATTTTTCATTATATATTTTGCCTTCAAAGAATTAATACATCAAAATATGTGCTGCATAAAAAGGACTAGAAGTCAGTGCAATGTCTAAATACCTAATATGCTATTTCTACTTACATTAGGGAAATTATATGTGGCATATAAATTAAAATTCTATACCAATAGAAAGTATTCATTATACAAATTTGTAGCATTTGTGTGACTTAAACAAAATATTTTATAAATATCTGTATTTTTCTTCATATTCCAAGACTTATGACTAATCTCTTTTACTGACGTCAATGACCATCAACAGTCACCTGGTTTCTTCCCACATCTCTGATTACTTCCTTTACCTCTTTTCAAGATTCTCATTCTCAGCATGCCAAATAATGTGAACATTTACAAAGTTTGGTTTTGGTTCTCATTCTATGTCTCTCCTGAGGCTATCATTTCATCTCACAGTTTAAATAACTATCTATGTGTTGAAGACTACTAAAAGCTTTATAGCTAGCCAATATTGCTCTGCTAAGTGTCCAACTTTTTCCACCAATGGCCCAATGGAATAATGATGATAATCTCATAATTAAGAAGTCTTGCTTTGAATTCTTCATCTCATCACTATGGAACTGAAGGTATTGGATACATACCAATAGATCAAATGGATTAGTGATGATATCAAAATTTTAGGGGGAAACCTACAGGCTGAGATGGAGTAGAACTTGCTCAATTTCCCAAAATTCTCATTTGGGACTGTAACAATTGTCTCTTAATTTATTTTATTATATTTTTTAGAGATAAAATTTTCTCTATGTTGCCCATACGGGCCTCAAGCTCATGAGCTCAAGCGATTCTACCACCTCAGCCTCCCAAGTAGCTGGGACTGCAGGTGTGTACCCCCATGCCTGGCTAATTTAAAAAATGCAGAGAAAATATTCAAAGGCCATTAAAAATGTTGATATATTTTTATTTAAAAAATACAGAACATGTCAAAACTTCTGTGTTGATCAGCAGTGGGTTCTCACCTGTGACTATCCACCGCATGCACGCCTAGACAATATAGTGAGACCCCATCTCTTAAAAAAAAGGGAAAGAAATAAAAATAAATGAAAGCTTTTACTTGAAAATTCGCTTAAAAATAAATGATAAATTAGAAATATATTTTAGCTACAGCAAAAATAAAAGGCCAATCTCCTTTATATCTAAAAATATTATAGAAATGAGAAAGAAAAAATACAATATGTAAAGCGAAGGGAATAAAAATGACTCTCAATCATATGAAACACACTTAACCTTACTGAAAAGAGAAATGAAAATTAAAACTATCTTGCTTTTCTCACTAATCTCTTTGGCAATGGTGAGGCTATGGTGAAGTGAAGCCTTCATCTGGTACTACTTAAAATGCAATATATTTTTGAGAAGTAGAAAGAAGCTTTGAGAGCACTGTGCAAATGAGCAGGTTGCAAAGGCTCATCAACTGCAGCAAGATGGTAAGATGTAGAGAACAGTTTGTCTTCCAAGTAATCCTATTCAAGGGCCAGAAAATTTGGCAGGTCAGCCTCTGGCTGAACAGAGGCAGCTGCATGAATCCACTGGCTACAACTGTATTTTTTAAAGAATGCTGATGCTTCCTGGACAGATGCAGTGGACTTCATAGAAGAGGAATGTGCTTTTTGAAGTGTTCATACACGTCTTTTTCAGGAGGTCAGAGGCTGTGACATCAAGCTGCTTCAATACCTATCAGTCAAATACATCTGTGACCTGATGGTAGAGAATAGAAAGCAAAGCTTTCTATTGAATGTGACGTCCTCTGAGAAGGTGGACAAAGCCCAGTTCTATGCTAGCTTCACTCTGCTCTGCATCCTATGTCTGGGCTGTGAATTTTTCAAGGAATACACGGATTGAAATGGCATGGCTGAAAGGCAGATTTAACTGGAAGCAGGATGTCAAGTCCCCATTGGGCACATCTGACTCATAGACTCACTCTCTGGACATTAACTGGAACCAGTATCAGTGGTGGGACCTGCTGCTTCAAACACAAAACGATCCCCAACTGCTGATTTCCATAGTTAACAGCAACTATGAGAGCAAGCTGCTGGTATCTCAGTCTGGGATCAAATACCTCTTTTCCACACCTTTCTTTGTGGGCTGATGAATCTGTGGAATGATGGGCTCATCCACACATTCCTTAATCCTGCTGAGATCCTCCACCTCCCCACAGCCTATTCCCAGTTCCTCTTTGGGCACATGATGGTAGATAGGCTCAGCAAAGGAGGGGAGATATTTTCTGCTTCAGTTTTTGAACCATATTACTTCCTAGGAGTTCTCTGCCCTGAAGACACACAGGTGACAATTTGTCAGGCTGGGATGCAGGCTTCACCGTGGAGGATATCAGTATGCTGAGATGAAGGGATCCAAGCCTTGGCAGTGACTTTTCTCCCTGGTCATGGAGAGCCCCAGGCGTCACTGAGAGCTTCACCTATGAGGTTGTGGAGCAGTTCCTAGAAGGATCACAGACTCAGGCAGCTTGGAGAAGAGTCACTTATTCTCTCCACAAAGTATACTCTGGAAATGACTGCAGCCCTCAGACATGACTTGCCTTCTCAATAGAGGCTGGCAAAAGCCCAGTCTTCAAGCTACTCATTGTTGAACCATTGCAACAACTTTTTCAAAATTGGCGGTGTCCTCTGGAAGTCTCCAAACCCAGACTTGTAGCCCTGAGTTATCGGGAGGCTCAGCTGAAAGAGTGTACCTAGCTTTATTGGCCACATACAGCAGCACAGATCCCAGTCCCTCTGACGCCACTGGGACCTGCTGGAGCAATTTTCCTACAGTGTCGACTCCAGGGCACCACCAGCAGCACCTGATGAAGCAGCCAGTCCAAGATAGTTTTCTACTCCTTGCTCAGATAAGCTCTGAACTGACTGAAAGCTATGCCTCGCTAAAGGTCATTTCAAGGTCAGGAGAAATCGCTTCACTACTCCTTCACCATCATACATCTGGCAGCCCGCAAAATCTTCAGGACCAAGCACAGGATTGCCCAACTCCCAACCTATTGCTGGTGACAGGGATCTCCTTTTGTCACTGCCTCCATCCACCCCAATCTTTGCCAGGATTCCCCAATTCTCAAAACTGTGTAAGGTCTCCCGTGGCTTGTGGAGGGCATGACTTCATGAAAGATATTTTTCAGTGCTAATAGAAACAAGCTATCAAACCCAGAAAAGACATGGCAGAACTTTAAGTGCATATTACTAACTGAAGTAAGCCTATATGAAAAGGCTATAGACTGTACAATTCCAACTTCATGACATTCTGAAAAGGGTAAAATTATTGAAGCAGTAAAAACATCAGTGGTTGCCAGAAGCTGTAGGGGGAAAGGTAAAGGGAGAATGAACAGGTCCAGCAGAGGATTTTTAAGGCAGCGAAACTATTCAGTTTCGTTATTATAAATTTGTTATTATAAATTTGTCTAACTCCATGGTATTATAACACCCTAAGGTGAACTATGAACTTTGAGTCATTTTTGATGTGAACTAATGAACCCTGAGGAAAACTATGAACTTTGGGTCCTTTGGATGTGCTAATACAGGTTCATCAATTATAACAAATGGATTTTTCTAGTGAGAGGATGTTGATACTAGGAAAGGCTGATACTTTATATGGGGCAAGGAGTACATGGGAAATCTCTGTACCCATTATCTCAATTATTTGGTGAACCTAAAATTACTTTAAAAAGTGAAGTCTATAAAAATGCATATATTTCAATCCATATGGAAAACAAATGGAAAATCTTTAACAAAAATGACAGAAGTATTTACCCTTCTGCCCAGCAATATCACATCTCAGAATCTATAGAAGAGATACTTCATCATCAAATGTATGAAGTATATATGCATGAATTTATTTCTAATGTGACATTAATTTAAATAGGAAAAATATGGAAACAAGCCGAGTGTCTTATTACAGAGGACTGGCTGTATAAACTAGGGTACATACACAATAGAAGTATTATGGAGATATTAGAAAGAAATGAACGATGATGTCTATATATTAGTACTTATAGATCTTCAAGATAAATTGTTAATGAAAAAACAAGGTGCTGAATAGTGGACCTTGTTTGCTTTTTTTTGTAAAAATGTGTGGAGAAAATAAGTGTCTCCTTGTACACATACATTTGCAGCAGTAAGCAAAGAACTAATAAAGATAACACCTATATCGTGTTGGGGAAAATGGAGCGAGGAAGGAAAGACTTAAAAGGATACACCATGGCCAAAGTTTTTATAAAGGATAATGTATATTTTTTATAAAAATTAATTTAAAGAAATAAAATATAAAAGATGTAGTTATCGTTATATGAATTTACTTGACTAAAGATACAAGCTTGTTTTATTCCTTAACATAAAGTTCATAGGTTTATAATGAGGTCAAAAAAGAGGAACTTAGAAGAGCCTTTGTCGCCATTTGAGGTGGCCATTAAAACACTTCTAAATTTAGAATTAAAGGGAAAATTAAAGCATTTACCCTGTCTTTCCAAAGAACAACATTTCAATATAACCAAGTAGCTCTAGATCATGAGGAAAAGCTTTGTTTTGTAGAAGGTGGCTAGTTAATGATTATTGAAAGAATGACAGAATTAGTGTATAATCCTTTCACCAATGCTATAATAAAAAAGTATTTCCAATTAGTGTCAAAATAATTATGTGAATGATTGATAGAGGAATGGACATTCATAGTGTCTTGAGTTACATTTTGATTGCAAAAAAGAAAGCCATAACTATAGGATGGAGGATTCAGAATGCCATAATCTTGATTAAATGATCAATCTGAGCATTTTAGCAAGTGGGCCTATGATAATATGTATTTTCTATCGGTTTCATAAAATATTATCATCATTCAAACCCAGATTCAAGTTGAATGCTTCAAGGCAATAGGAAATTATCTCTCCAATTTATACTTGATTTAATTAAAGTGATAACTGGCTAAATGTATTGTCATTATTAAGATGATACTTAATAGCACCACTCTCCCAAACAATTACCTATTATTTTACTAGTATCACATATAATTATTACTATTCAGCAACTTGTTTCATATAATTTGTGTAAATCAAATTAAACACAAGTTATGGGGTGGTTGTGATCTCATTGAAACAAACATATTGACTCATTATAAAAGAAACCACACATTCAATGATAACAATTCATAAAATGAAAGATCATAAATAGTCAATGTAGAAGGTAGTTTGTCTTCTATTTTGGTTTACTGAAAAGATGAAGTTCAAAATGGAGTCTCTAAAATTTATGTCATTACTTCTCTTTATCTACTGTCCTTTCTTTTGAAAGATATGACATGTTCATGTTTACAAATCATCAGCTTAGTGTTGGTAGATTTCCTACAAGGTGTAAAAAACTAAAAGTGCTCTCTGTAAAAGTAATGAGAGGGAAAAGCTGCCTAAATCAAGCCATTCTTACTTTTTTTCTAAATTGACATATTACTGACATACTAGTGCCCTATCTTTGACTCAACACTAAGATACTTTTTACCTTTAAAGTGATAAACTTGTTATAGACATATAAATACATTGCTATTAATTCAAAAAGACAAAGCAGAATAAACTTTTAATAACATCATTAATAGTCTGTATTTGAGTTATTTTTAGTAAAATACAATGTGAGACACAGTATTTGATTGTTCAAGGATGATTGCATAAAAAATGTAAGTATAGCCTTTTGGGATTGTGCAACTCATGTGATGGGCTTGCCTTATTCACACACATGAAGTCTGTAAAGTACAGAATTAATCCCTAAGGCATGTTAATGTGCTTCTTTGACAATTCTTATTAACTGTTACAAGGTATTTAAATTGCAGATACCCTGCTGAGTGAATATTCAAAATGCACTTGACAGCCCTACACCAGAATACCAGATGCTCATTACTGTGTTTTATTTTGTGACTTATAAAAGGTTGATTTTATTTCATAGTGCCCTGGCTTTAGAGAGAGGGAAAGGAAAGAGAAGAAAAGAAAGAAAGAAGGAAGGAAGGAAGGAAAAAGAAAGGAAAGAAGAAAAAGGAAGGAAGAAAGAAAAAAGGAAGGGAAGGGAAGGGAAGGGGAGGGGAGGGGATGGGAGTCGAGGGGAGGGAAAGGGAGGGGAAGGAAGGGAGGAAGGCAGGCAGGCAGGCAGGCAGGCAGGCTGCTCTTACATTTCAAGGGCTAATCATATGTCAGACATATTTGCATTCTTCTTACTGTTATTTGAACAAAGATCTTGATTATTTTTTATCTCACCTTTTTCCTAGCCATTGCCTTAATATATCTATTCTTGTGGTCCTCCACTCTACTCTTTAATGTGGAAATTTCTGGTTTTTCAGAATTTTCGTTACACTATCTACTAAAATTATTTTAAGCTGCTAGAAATTAAGTATCCTTTTATTTTACTTTACTTAGTTTTAATATTAATTCATGAGGGTACTTGCCTTCTGTATTAGTCCATTGAAGAAATGCCTGAGATTGGCAATTTATATGCTGCTATGAAGAAAACACAAGACTGGTAATTTGTAAAAGAAAGAGGTTTAATTGATTCACACTTCTGCAGGGCTAAGGAAGCTTCAAAAAACTTACAGCCACGGCAGAAGGGGAAGCAAACAGAATCTTCTTCATATGGCAGCAGCAAGGAGAAGTATCAGAGCAGAGTGAAGGGGGAAGTCCTTTTTAAAACCTTGAGATTTCATGAGAACTTACTATCAGGAGGATAGCATGGGGGGAAACTGCTCTGTGATTCTATTGCCTCCAATGGGCTCCCTCCCACCACATGTGGGGATTATGGGAACTACAGTTCAAGATGAGACACAGCCAAATCATTATCACCTCTGTCTTTCAAAATAACCAGTAATTCTTTTTGTTTAGCTAGAAAGAAATTATTTAAACCCCTTGAATATTATCTTAAGAATTCATTTTTATAATGTGCTAATTTGCTTTCTTTATAAAGCAATAGTGGAAAATGTTAGTAACAGAGCAATTCCCTGGGGAGAAGGGGAGAATTTTTCTATATAACCACCTTTTGAACACAGGTCTATCTCTCTGTCCTATTACTGTATTGTTTTCTTAAGAAGCCATAGCAAAATGCAATGACACAGCAAGTACTAATGTAAAAGTCTGACAGATTTGGTCTTAATCACATTTTCAGCTTTTCTTGGTTTTACAGACTTTGTATACTTGAAGTCTCAAATGTCATCCCCTTTTATAATCCACGCAGCAATGCCTGCTTCTCAAGATTACTCAAACAATTAAAAATGAGATAATATTACATGAAAAAGAAAATTGTGCTTAGCGTATATTTGGTCATTATGGGTTATGATTACTCCGATGTTTCCCATCAACTTATTTTTAAGTAGTTTTATTTCTAGAAAAACATGAAATATAGGAATAATACAGGAGACTTAAAAAAGAATCTCAATAAATTATGAATAGATATTTAATGGGTGTTCCATTAATATCCATTAAATCAATATTCATATTTAGTAAAATTTGTGGCTACTCTGGTTTTAATATTGGTCTCTTTGGGGAGCTAGTGACCTGGCTCCCTCACCAACAGAGAATACACTCTCTGCTCTCACGGATTTACATCTGATGCTGTGGTAGTGTCAAACCCAAGTGGTCCTTGTATCCAAGAAGCAAGGCCCCTCTTGTACTTAAATGCAAAGAGATTATTGTAAGTTTCACCATTTGGAATGGGGACGCTAAAGCTTTTCAACCCACTATACCTCTTTTGCTAATAACTAAATTTTGTGGTAAAATCCGTATAAAATTTTCCTCTTAACCATTATAAAATATGTAATTCAGTGACAGTGGCCACACTCAACGTTTATCCAGTTTATCAGTTTATCTGTTGATGGACACTTGGGTTGTTTCCACCTATTGCCTGTTGTGAATAATGCTGACATAAATTTTGGCAGAAAAGTATCCAGTTTCTGTTTTCAATTATACAGGATATGTACACAGCCATTGACTTTGCTGGATCACAGGATAATTCTATTTTTAGCTTTTTGAAGAACTGCCAAACTGCTTTCATGATGGCTGCATCGTGTCACATTTTCACTAAGAGTGTATGAAATTCCAATTTCTCCATATAATCACTATTTGCTATTTTCTGTTTTTTTATTACAGCCATCCTAGTAGATATGAAGTTGTATTGCACTGTGGTTATGATTTGCACCTTCCTAATGTCGAGTATCTTTTCATGTGTTTCTCGGCCATTTGTATATCTTCTTCAAGAAATTCCAATTCAAACCATTTATCTATTTTTTGTCCTTTTGTTTTTGAATTTTAGCAATTATTATATTCTGCATGTTAAACCCCTATCAGATAAATAATTTGTGAATATTTTCTCCTATTCCATAAGTTGTGGTTTTACATTCTTGATAATGTTCTTTTATATATTAATGTTTTAAATATTGAATATTTATTTCTTTTTCTCTTGCTTATACTTTTGGTTCACTTTTAAGAATCCATTTACAAAATCCAGCTTCATGAAAATGTAAGTCTATGTTATTTTCTGATAGCTATAAGGATTTAGCACTTATAATTAGTCTTGATTCATTTTGTGCTAATTTTTGTAAATGAAATTCCTTTCTTAATTTCTTGTTTTGATTTTTTGCAAGTGTATATAGATAAAACTGATTTTAGCATGTTAATCTTATACCCTGAAATTTTGCTTACATCATTTATTATGACTAGCAGCTCCTTATGGAATCTTTAGAATCCTATGTATAGAATCATGTCATCTATTAATACAGTTTTACTTATTCATTTTAAACTTAGACTCCTTTTATTACTTTTTCTTGTCTAAATGCTGACTAGAAATTGCAGTTCAATGTTTAATAACAGTAGTAAAACCCGGAAGCCTTCTATGTTTGATCTTAGAAAGCTTTCAGTCTTTCGCCATTCAATGTATAACGTTAGCTGTGAGTTTTTATAAATGTTTTATAGTATGTCGATGAAACTCTCTTGTGTTCTTAGTTTTCTGAGTGTTTTTACCATGAAATGATGTTTTATTTTGTCAAATGACTTTTATGTGTCAATTGAGATAATCATTTGGGTTTTTTTATTTGCTTTATTAATCTGGTATTAATTGATTAATTTTTATGTTTAACCATCCTTACATTTCTGAGATAAATCCCACTTGATTGTGGTGAATAATTCTACAAATATACTGTTGGATTCAGGTTAGTAGTTTTTTTTTTTTTTTTTTTTTTTTTAGAATTTCGACACCAATATTTATGAGAGATGTTGGTCTGTAATTGTAATTGTTGGGTGTGTGTGATGTCTTCATCTGGTTTTGGTATGAAGTTAATGTTGGTCTGATAGAATCAGTTTAGAAGTATTCCCTCTTCTACTTTATGGAGAGCTTGAAAATGATTCGTGTATATTTTTCTTTAAACATTTAAATATTCCTTAAATATATGTGTTAATTATTATTTATATATAAAATATTAGCATTCCCTAATGTATCTATCTGGTCCTAAACTTTTTTGTTCTTGGTAGGTTTTAGGTTACTGATTTAACCTATTTACTTTATTGTAACTCTATTTAAACTTTCTATAGGTTCTTGTGTAAGTTGAGATCATTTTAGTGATTGGGGAATCTATTCATGGTGACTCCCTAGTGTTGGAATTAGACTTGCTAGATGTTAGGCACAAGCCCAATCTTTCCTACCACACTGACATCTAACCAGAATCCACCCAATCTAGCTGGCCCCAAAATGAATTCAGGAGCTTCTTTCAAGGGAAAAAAAAAAGCTATACTTGTGGTCACTTCTACATGCCAATTCTTGTATCACCTATAGTTTTCTTTAGTAATACTGATGCTAATGACTAAGAAGCTAGGATTTCTGAGGGCTTATGAAGAGGCAATCATTCCGTTAAATATTTTGCAGATGTCACCATCTTTATCTTTACACTTTTACATGAAAAAGACACTATAGAATAAAGGCTTATTTTACCTTTGGTGGGTAGGAGAGTGGAGCAGGCTCTACAGAGAGATTGAATAACCAGTCTAAGGGAAAACAGCAGGAAGAGAACTTGAAACAAGACCTGACTCACTCTAAAATGTGAACTCTATTTCATGCCATCCTAAGGAAAACAATCACTGCCTATAAGGAAGGTCTAACGGACTGACCTGAGAACAACGGTACTGGCTGCTCTGGGAATTTTCATTATTTCCTTATATCAAACTAGCAATTGTGTAGAAAGCTAGACAAGAATAGTAGCACTAATTGAAGCCAAATTGAGTTGCAGACCTATGGATCAATACAGAGTTTAAGTATTTAAGGGCAATTACTTAGAATAATGAATATTCTTTAAAAATTGATTGAAAGCAGTTACACTGTTACATGCCTACACACACACCAACACACACACATTCACACATTTAAACAATTTGTTACCAGTAAATGCCATCCAAAAATCACCGAAAAGATTAAAGAGAAGGTAAATTTTCTATATATGACACTTACAAATTTTATTACTCCCAAATAGAAAGTAAAAATCTGCAAAGAAAATATATTGGATTACAAAACCCAGTTCCTTACAGATTTAATGAATTCCTGGGGTAAGTCTTCCTCAGGCTGAAATGAATGTGAAGACCTGCATGGTGCTAACACTGTGCTTCCTGACTAGAAGTGAGAGAAAAGTCATTCTATATTCAACCTTCCTGTTTATAGAAAATTAGAATCACGATGAATTAAACATTAGACTGTTTTGCATTTTTATCCCATGTTTATCTCATGTTTATAGCTACAGCATTCTCAATGTCAAATTATTTTGGCAGCTGCATTCAGTGTAGATTTTGTCTTTTGTTTATTCATTTCTAAATAGAGTATATCATAGAAATACACTCAAATTTCAATAGTCCAATTGCTTACAAATGTATTAAAAATAGCTCACTCTAGAATTATGTGCTATAATCCAGATAAGCCTCACAAGCATTATCCTCAATGAATGGGCTGATAAGTCTGTGAAGCATAGATGCTGTTTTGAAAATGCACGGATTGAAAAAATTAATAAAATAGAGAAATTCCATCAAGGAAAAGCTTTGTGGTCACTGTGTGCAATAAACAGAAGTATAAAGAAAACAGCTCTAGCTTATCCATCAAAGTATCTCTCTTAAGTTTTCAATTGATCATGAACCAATAAATGACAGTAATTATTTCCACTCCCATTTTCACTTCATTGTTGAAGTGAGACACATTCCCTACCACTCCAATTATCTGCCTTTTCCATATTTATTTAAAGACCACAGATATTAATTAGAAACACAAATATGGGGTTAGAGGACTGTGTACAAACTCAATGAACCCGAGAATTGTAGGTGCTTCAAAAATAATATTAGAAGTTGTTTAGATTGAGGAAAAGACCAAATGGCATTCCTGCTGGCTGCACGGCTTTTATGTTGCCCAAGGCAGGTGGTGACCCTGATAGCACTGATGTTGTGTCAAGGAAAATGGTGTTTGTGAAACCTTGCAGTTTGTGCCAGGATTTTCAGAGACTCAAGACATCAGGAAAGGCAGAATTCCAGAAGAGCAACCCTAAAGGAGCAGCAACTGGGTCTCAGAATTTCAGTGGGGATTGTACTTACTCCCCCACTAGCTATGATTTGAAAGGAAGGATATTCCAGCTCTCAAAAATGATGCAACAATATTCCTCATTCCATGTGTTTTCTAAAGTTTTGATCTCAATAGTTTTGTCATTTTAAAATAATTATTAAGCGGAAATGATGTTTTGGAAGAAACACTCAAAATACAGAAGAATGTATGGAGAGACAAAATTGATGAGAAAAAAATATAATAGAAATGAAGAAACAGGGGAAGAGGTCAACTGTTCAATATTATGTTAACCTTCAAAGCGAATACAGGAAAATAAATGAATAGAAGTGTGTAAGTCTAACTACCTGAACCACAAAGTAACTATCTAGAGATCAAGCATCCTCCTCCAAGTTTTGAAAAATGAATTTAAAATTAAGTTTGAAAATAGTTACATACACAGAGGAAAGCCCTGATAACATATGACATATTTGTTATTCCAAGAAATCTGTACAACATTTAAACATGAATTCATATTACTTTAGAAAAGTAGTAAAATTAGGTATGTCTCTAATTTTTTTCCTTTGTAATCCTGAACAGAAAGATAACAGAAAGATTTCCGCAGACTATTAGGATGGTAGGCTGAGACCTGAGAATTCTACATTCATCCAATTTGCTGTTTGTATGTAAAGGTAACTGAACTATATTCAATGTATGCATATACTCAGAAATTGTGCAATCATAGCTCTTATAAAATACTGGATATGAGCTCAGTTCAGAGAAGAAGTATTTTAGATCAGAATCTTAGCATTTCTGTGGTTTCATTCCAGATATTTTTTGTTCTTTCATTTAAAAAAATATTAAATAATGCCCATAGTTCATTCAGATTTTCTTGATTTTTACCTAACGGTTTTGTTTTGCTTTTTGTATTCTGATCCAGGATCCCATGTGAGATACCACATTATATTTAGTCATTTTTTTCTTTTTAGGTGCATGCTGACCATGATCTTTTTTTATTTTTTATTTTTCCTTTTTTATTGTTATACTTTAAGTTCTGGGGTACATGTGCAGATCATGTAGGATTGTTACATAGGTATACACATGCAATGGTGGTTTGCTGAATCCATCCTCCCATCATCTACATTAGGTATTTCTCCTAAATGTTATTCCTCCTGAACCCCCTGCAATCCCTCCCCTAGCCCTCCCACTCTCCAACAAGCCCTGGTGTGTGATGTTCCTCTCCCTGTGTCCATGTGTTCTCATTGTTCAACAACCACTCATGAGTGAGAACATGCAGTGTTTGGTTTTTTGTTCTTGTGTCAGTTTGCTGAGAATGATGGCTTCCAGCTTTACCCATGTCCCTGCAAAGGAAATGAACTCATCATTTTTCATGGCTGTATAGTATTCCATGGTGTATATGTGCCACATTTTCTTTGTCCAGTCTATCATTGATGGGCATTTGGGGTTGGTCCCAAGTCTTTGCTATTGTGAACAGTGCCACAATGGACATACATGTGCATGTGTCTTTATAATAGAGAGATTTATAATCTTTTGGGTATATACCCAGTAATGGGATTGCTGGGTCAAATGGAATTTCTATTTCTATATCCTTGAGGAATTGCCACACTGTCTTCCACAATGGTTGCAAGAATTTACACTCCCACCAACAGTGTAAAAGTGTTCCTATCTCTCCACATCCTCTCCAACATCTGTTGTCTCCAGATATTTTAATGATCAACATTCTAACTGGTGAGAGATGGTATCTCAATGTGGTTTTGATTTGCATTTTTTTTAATGACCAGTGATGATGAGCATTTTTTCATATGTTTGTTGGCTTCATAAATGTTTTCTTTTGAATAGTGTCTGTTCATATCCCTTGCCTACTTTTTGATGTTTTTGGGTTTTTTTTTTTTTGTAAATTTGTTTATGTGACCATGGTTTTTTCTCAGACTTTCCTTGTTTTAAAATAATCTTGACAATTTTGAGCACATATGTTATAGGATGTGTATGAGTTGAAATTTGCCGATTCTTTTCCTCTTGATTAGAGTGGGTAGTAGATTTGGGGTCCCATTAGTTTTAAAATGCAATATTCCTATGTTTATTTATGTATTTCTTGAACAACATAATTTTATTTACCTTTAGCCCTGTTACAATGAAAGAGACAGTTTAGTTGGGATATCATTGTAACAAACAATGCCAAACTGTAGTATGCGAAGACAACAACTATTCAACATCAACACACTATTTGTGTCTCACTGGTTGGCTGGTGCTTTTACCCCACATAATATTTTGGGAAATAATCTATTCTGTTATCAAGCTAATGCCAGCATATTTCTGGCATACAATACAGAGAAAAGAGAGGGCAGGGGAAATCATACCCCTTAAATCCCATGGCCCGGTCTTACCATAAGGGGTAAAATAGTATAATCATCACCAGGAAGGAAAAATGGATATTGGTAAACAGTAATGTAACCTACCATATGAACGTTTTTATTATTTTCATCATTCATAAGATGTAAGTAAGATATGTAATTCTATAATAAAAGCAAATTAGTGGAAAGTTAGAAGAAAATAATTATAAAATCAGAATACTTTTTAAAACGAAAAAATATACATCAGAATGCATCAAAGAGTTCGAATGAAAGAAAAATTCTCAACAGATCTACAACAGATACATTTAAGCAAGAAAAAAATGCCAATATCTAAAAGAAGGAAGAAAGCAGGTGTATCACCAAACATGGAGAATGAAAAAGACAATAGCTTAAATTTTTCTAAACAAGTAAATTAGGAAACCTCAACAAAACTGCAAAGCAAAATTGACAAACTTGCAGCTGAGGAATTTAAAATGTGAAGAATTTAAAATGTGAGTTCAAAAACCATAGAAGAAACTGAAAGAGATATCAAATAATGATTATGTTCTCTATTTAAACTTCTTGTGTAGATTGAGGATGTAAACTCTCCAGAATAAAACAAATTTAACTTTCAATGATTTTTTTCATTAAAAAATAAAGTTAACAATACCCAGCTATAAAGAAGCTACTGTGTTCTTCATAATGAAATATTTGTAAAAGATTCACATGACCTCAAACAATGTTTATTACATAATTATACGATGCTAAGTAGGTACTTTTTCATAGCAATCAAATAGCCCATGTTTCCCTGTACCTGCAGTGAAATGGGTTCCTTTTTCTTATAATAATTGAGCAAGGATTCCAAATTAAAATAACATTTTCTGTTTCAATCCTGTAGTTGTTTAGAGACATTTGCTTTTAGTGGTTGGGCATGCAGACCTAAATAGAGAATGAGTCTATATCCCAGTTAAGATGCACAGGTATCCACAGAGATCTGTGAATAATAGAACCAATGCAGTCCATTTGCCCACTATGGACTGTTCCACACCTGCATAGTATGGCTTACTATACCTTACTTTCTGATGTATGTTGAGAAGGATAACAACTGTTAATCTATTTTTGTACTTTTGAGGGACACAGTAGAAAATGACCTTTTTCTGTCCATGTACATTGCTTGAATATCACGAATGCTCATTTCAGGTACCCAGAATGCAAATATCAAAGAACAGATGAGAACATTACTTGTTTCTATTACACCTTTTCACATTCAGAGGGAGAGTTTTTTGATGGGTATTAATATGGCTCCACTTAATTCTATTTCTTTCCATGTATATAACAATTTGCATCCAATAGCATCTTCCATAAAAGTGCACTTTATTATTTAATTATTCAGGCCTGTTTTCTAGACTGTATTTTTAGTTCAGTGGCTGCTACCTAATACTTGGTATAATTCAATACCATAGAAATATTATTACTACCATTTTTATTATTAATTTCTCCTGATATTGCAAAGAATATCACTATTAATTCTGGTCATTGAGGAGATATGTGTGTGTGTGGGGGGGAGGGTAGGTATGTGTGTGTTTGTATCATTTTTCAGAATGTGACCATATCTTGCCATAACGCAATAGCCTTCTAGACCAAATATTTCCCAGCAACCTGCAAACCACCACAAGTAAACACTGATGCCTTTTATACATCACCTAACAATTTACCAAAAGACAGTGCTCATTTAGCTGTGGGATTAGGTAGGTTCTCAGGCGCTTCTAAATTATTGCCCAGAAGCCTGACTACCACCCGCTCATTTATGCAACAACTATATATTACAGTTCCCCATCTAAATATACCACTACATTTCATGAGAAAACTTCTTTGTATATTTTCCTCCCTATTAGAATGTTGCTTAGATACATTACTTGTGTCACCATGAATATTTTAAGAATCAAACTAGGATTATGTACTTTAATAATAAAGATAGTTTGAATGGGTTCCCAGTCAGAGGACAATTATTATCTCCAAAGAGTATATATTTATTAACAATTCCAGGCAACTTCCTAGTACAAAATCTTGTGGCTATGGCAGTGTAGCAGCAAAGGACTTGCTAAACATGTTAGTTAACTCAGTAGGGGTTGCTAACATTTCTAATAATGTGATTTGCACAATCTAACATTGAAGACCCAGAGAGGTCAACTAAGCAATGGAGTTGCAATATAATGTGTTGTTCAGAACCTCAATTAGTTTCCTAGGTGTGCCAAAGCAAAATCATACAAACTGAATGGCTTAAAAATCACATAAATCATTGTCAGTGGTGGAGGATTGAGGCCAGAAGCAAAGGCTTCAGCAGGGCCATGCTCCCTCTGCTATCTCCTTTCATTCACCTGGATTCCGACGGCTTGCTGGCAGTCATTGATCTTCCCAACCTGCAGTTACCCAACCGCAGGCTCCACCCTTATTGGCACATTGTGTTCTCCCTGTGTCTCTGTCTCCACGTGGCCATCTTCTTATAAAGACACCTGTCCTATCAGGTGCCCAGACTACTTCCATAAGACCTGATGTTAATTAATGGCATTTACAATGACTCTTTTTCCAAATCATGTCGCATTCGGAGATATCGGTGGTTAGTATATCAATACATTTTTTTTTAGGGGAAACACAATTCAACCCACAACAGAGTCCTATTCAAATTCAACTTTGTTTCATAGAAACTCTAGTTTAGTTATCATTCTTCAAAAATAAAAGAACCAATTTACTGTCTGTGCCTCTTTTACATAATTTGGTTCAAGAATAAATAATTTATTTTTGATTGTTTGAGAAATGATGTGTAATGAGCTCATGTCCACATTATTCCTAAGACTTTTGCCATCTGTGCCACACCTTGTATTGTAGTATTGTTGAGCAGCCACCCCCAGGGGATCATACCATTAATTGTCATTTGTAATTTCGTCTTAGCTTGATCTTCACATAGAGATATCAATATTATATCACGAAAATTATCCTAATGCAGTATTTAACCAAGTTATAAGTATATTTGTGGCAGCAGAGTAAAAATGTAAGTCACCACGTGAATACAAATTTACTTTGACTTTCTTATGAAGTAGAAATCAAAAGACAGAATTAGACTAATCGATCTCAACAGAATACAAATATACTTAAACTTGTGGCACAGCTTGACTTGTTAGCTCTACTTCTAGTAAAGCTGACACATTTTTCCCCCCATCTAGAGTCTATTGTTAACCTCCAAGTTATGGCAGTTTTTCTTGCAGGTTATACTGGACTGACATGTAGTCTAACACATCTTGAGTAAGAACGGAAAAGCTTTGATACCTCCACATACCCCAGCCAAGGTATTGTTTTCAATTATCTTATTGAATGGACATAGGTAAATCTAAAGCTTCCCTTAAAAAGTGTCCAGTTAAAAGCACACCAAGAGCAGATATGCAGGATGGTTTTTCCAGAGACTTGTGTAAAGGAAGAGGCTCCCAATTCTGTATCTTACATGCTTCCTAATCACCACATGATCATCCTCAAAAATCATCACATTGCCATTTAAATTTCTATCATGAGTTTAGGGTCTGCACACCATGCTCTGGTGCTCAGTGATGCCAATAAGGGTACCTTACACGTGCATGCCATTTTTCCACACCCATGTTCGTGGCTGTGGTTTCACACCTGGGGGATGTACCAGGAGACTTCGACCTCCCCTTTCATTCAGAATGATAGCCCTCTTTCACCCTGTATCGACTTCACTGGTTTTACCCAGGAGAATCTGCATATTCAGTTTTTATTTTACTAGATTTGTTAAACTTATCAAGGCTCTGTATAGACAACGAGTCAACTGAGGCTCTTGTAATGTCAGAGGAGTCGATAGATGAGATTTACTTCAGAGGCACCTACTTTCTGATGGTGACCATCAGCACCTCAGCAGCCACATCATTCACGTTCTCCTATTACATTCCATTTTCAGAAAGCCTCTAAAAACTACCACTGGGTTTAATCTTGGTGATAGATTTCCTAATTTTTAATTTGGAAGGTTTTTGCAACAACTTAGAAAGGGTTTATATCACTTTCCAGACATTACCATGTATCCCTTGAGGAGCAAAGTCAGCCCCAGTTGAGAATCACTGACATAACCAATCCAAAGTAGCTTATACTTGTATATCAGAATATTTACAGCCTCGGTGGGGCTATTACAATTTCTTTTCAGCAAGACCAAAGCAATTGTTTTTCTCCCTATACTTTGATCTAACTCCTCCTTTAATATAGATTAATAAATTAGGGATAGGATAAAGGGTGTCATCTCTCAAACACACAGTGGTGAATGTAGTTGCCTACTGAGACTCGAGAATCCTGTGTTAACTTAAACATCTCTCTTCTTTCAGTCATGAGCAGAGCCAATGAAATTTGTCCTTGTTAATAATATATAAAATTCTCTGCAGTAAGATTACTGTGGGAGCTGTCGATATCTGTCCACATTATGAGTCAATTCCTTGACAAAATAACCTGTAATCTCAAGAGTTACCTATTCAGAACCCATATATTTAGAATGCCTTGTGTAATGAGAAGTGGAATCAGTTCTGATATGTTTACAATATTTCATCAGGACAACATTTCAATTCCTAACCTGGTTCATAATTAAAGTAGACAGACTTTAGAGTTTTGAACATGTTTGGCCCTGTTTAGACTTTCAATAATATAGTTTTTTCTTTCTTTCTTTTTTTTTTTTTTTTACAGCCAAGGAACCAAATGGTTTGTGATTTTCCCTTGGCTTTCATCTTGTCCTTTACCAACTTTACTATCTCCCCTGATACTGGACTTATTATCTCTACATCCCATTTTCCTTAATTGATCATAGTGCTTGTAAAACCACAAATCAGGGGTGGCTCAAGAGGCAACCTGGCTTTAGAGAAGATTTCATTCTCCCTGTTCTTCTCTTTACTTTTTCCAAACAAAGCAGCATTAGTCATATTCAAATTAAATCTGGAGTTGTTGCACAAAAGTTTTGCCACTTTCACTGCAACAATTATTTCTGTATATTCACATACACTCTAATAAAGGCAAAGGATACAATATAACAGGAAAAATAAAGCACTGGAAAACATCAGAGCAGTCAGAGAAATCCAAACAAAGTTCCAGTAATCTCTCATGCTTAAAAAGAGTGGGTTTCATCTCTGTTTGCAAGCCACCAATATGTGCATGAAATATATCAGTTCTAGGGAAACTGCCTTCTTATCTGATAAATTGTCTTTTATACCCCTATGAAGTCAAATATTTACATTTGAGGCTACTATGTTTTATAGTTCTCCACTTATGACCATATTTTTTTAAATTGATGATCCTGAAAGACCAGATAGTGTCTCTGAAAACACACAGAAATACTGGTGACACATGCATCTAAGCATGAGATATAAGACAAATTCTCCTAACAACTAACAATGAAATTGCAATGAGCTTAACTCTGTTGCTTGTATTTTAGAAGCATGAAACTTAATGAACATAGTCTATCAGCTAAATTTTCCTAAGTAACTAATATGGCCTGAATATTGTGCTGGACATCATACTGTCTCTCATTCAGCAATACAATGTATTTTTTCTCTCACACTATATGTTTATTATTAATTTTTAAAAAACCGTATGAAACATTCTAAAAGCAGTATAGAAACACCAAGAAGGAAATATTCACTTCTATCAGGAAAAAGGAGAAAAGGCTGCTTAAAGATGAGAACCTCAAACATTAATTATGAATAGGTGCATATATATCATATTACAAACCACTGCATTCCAATTGCCATTTTTCCATTTGCATTCATAGGATGCACTAGCATAAATTTATCTTCACTGGGACTTAAGAAATCGGATTATTTTAACACAATTAGAAGATAAGTTTCAAGCTTTAGTGAAGTTTGGGAAAATTCAGTACCAAAATTTTAAATTTGTTATTTTTTATTTTTTATATTTCATGGTACATATATTCTTCAAATGCTGAGTATGATTTAGTCTAAATTAACTAAAAATGTGTATACTACCTGTTAAAGTCATAAAGAACTTTTGTCCTTGAAGTGGCATATTAAATATTGACTATTGGGAATATATTTAATACAGATACATAGTTTTCAGTCAGTATGTTACACAGTAATACTTACTTTAAAATTAGGACGCTTAATTGAGACTCCCAAGAAACTTCTACCATGCTTAATCAACTTACATTTATTGCACAACTTAAATACTTAAAATATGTATAAATTATTTAGGCCTTTTAGTCTTCATGATTATAAATTGATTTATTTATAGAGAATAAAACAGCTTTACATGTGTTTTGGAAGCCAAGGACCAGTGACACATAGAAGTTTTATCTTTAGCACTTAAAAATATCCAGCTAATTTACCAAATGAAGTGTATTTTCATGTATTGGAGGAAGGGTAGAATAATGTCAGCTTTAAATATAAAGTCAAAAATCATTTATTCTCATGTGGCCTTTTTCATCCCGATATAAGAGGATGTTCCTATTTAAAATGATTGTTAGCTAATAAAAAGGAATACTTAGGACTCAGGACAGAAGATATACCATCTGTGATGAGCATCCCTAGGTTTATACAAAAAGAATCTCTAGGAAGACAATGGTGCAATAAGCACTTTGTGAAACATGAGGGAAAGGTGATTGTTTTTAACAGGAGGTGATTTGTTCAAACATATTAAATAGATTGCTATAACTTTGTCGGATATTTTGGAGGTTGTAATATTGAAAGGAACACAGAAAATGGCAAGAAAGATGATACAGATATTAACTTGGGAAAATATAAACGTTTTTCAAGATGATAGATGCAAACACAAGATGGTAGATGCAAGAGCCACATAACTTAGCAATCACCCATATGTACCTAATATATTTATATAAACAGTAAAATCGAGTGATCAGTTATGATTACCTAGGAAACTGAAATATAGCAATTGCAGTCATGAGCTAATTGTATGGCCACATATAAGGCATATGCAGTAAAGCATGTAAATGCACCATGCCTGGCACTTATTCCTTGCTGATGAAATCAACTTCATAAAATGCAATCCAAATTTTAAAGATTATTTTGTACTCATAAAGAATATTTGACATTCAGTATTTAAAAGTGTATGTCGCCGAGAAATATAAAACAATAAAAAATGATATTTTGTATACACAACTAGGCATCAATGTCCATATCAGGACAAATGGAAACAGTTTAGAAATTAATTATAAAATACTTGTTTTTTAAAATTTAAATGTCTTCTTGTTCCTTTTACTCCAAAAAACAAAAAATCTCTCACCCTCCAAGTTTCAGTGATTATTTCCTAATGCCCTCTCCTTTCAAAAAGCTCTCGAATATTGTCAATTGTATGGTACATTTCCCGTCTATTTCAACATTTATTAATTTTTATAAAAGTTGCATATTATGAATTTTGTCTCTGAGTAGGGAATGACTTGGTCTATCATTTGACATGTAAAACCCAGACAATTAGTGCAGGTAGATTTGAGAAAATATCCTATAATTATTCTGTTCCTTAGGATAGGCCTGAGAAGGATAATTGAATTTGAACTTGGAGTCGAAGAACGGGTGAAAGATAAAAGTAGGAATTTAGGACTGATTTCCTCACAATGTATTGCCTCTTTCTAAATGTGCATCATTGCTCTACCATAACTTCACTGTTGGCCCTTATAAAAGGGCAGGGCAATGTGATAATACCGTAGAGATATGATACATATAGGAGATAGCCACTAATAGAAAATGAACACAGAGAATCTCAGAGTAAAGTGTTAAATAAAACTACCCCAGAAGATGGTAAAATCAGATAACAGTGTCTGTTCACTTTGCCTCACAAGAATGCACAGGAGAATTAAAAACTACTAGTGAAAATGTCTATTAGAAACCTTGGAGAATTAAGTATGTGATTTGGTTTTCCACTTAAGTGACTATAGTTACTATTATATTATATGGAAATGGCATTGCATTTATATCTACACAATTAGCATGTAGCAAAAAGACAATTATGCATGTCATTATAAATATATCCTATTAAATTTGCTGTGAGTTTTATTTGATTGCAGCAATAAACTCGATCTGTATATTTAGCATACACATTTTACTGGTTCATGTAGCAAGTTGACTGTCCAAGACAATGCACTTTAAGAGAAATATTGTGTACAATATATTACATAATGTGTAAACTTCAGGAAAAGATTATATGTATTCGTATTTACAAACATTGGTAATCATTATTCTCCTTCAGGCATAAATGTTTCCAAACAAGCTTCTTTATGTCTTGGTGCTTTCATATATGCTCTTTCTTCTGCCTGGAGCACTTCTGATGGTTTCATACCAGCATCAGTTCTCCCTGCTTTCATGATGAAGATCACCAAGGCTTAGCTGGGCTCTTTGTGCAATGGATGACCTTGTTTGGGACAATGGCACACAAGAAGTGACAGGTGCTCCTTTCTCGTCAAGCTCTTCAAAGCAGTGTGCTTGCTTTTCTCATTCCTGTTGCTTAGGATAAAGACTGTTGGCAGGATCTTTGGGTGCAGAGGGGGAAGCTTTATGTTTAGAAGAACAGATGGAACTTACCAGGGCTGGACTATCAACCTTTGGAGACTTACACAGGAGAGAAACATTTCTGTCTTGCTGTTGCCAATGTATATTCAGACCTCTGTGTTATGGCAGGAAGACTGGAAATATCATGGTCCTGGAGATTCTCCTTGTCCCTTCAGCTCACATGTCTTCTTCACTTTGCTTCATCTCCTGGGCTGCTGGCTATTATGAGAACAAAGGGATGTCTGCCCTGTCTTTGGTTTGGGTTCAGCCAAGGAGAAACATAAGCTGGAGGTTGTGGAGGGAAAGAAGAAGGAGAATGGTGTCTTTTTTCTCTTGATCTCTTGCTTGCTAGAATCAGGGATGTCAGTGGTTTCATTTCTTTCTTGAAGGTGACAGTTCCTACCAGCTGTCTCTCTCATTGCTGGAACCACAGCTCCCAATTCAAAGAGTGGTAAATGTAACTCTTCCCTGTCCTTATTTCTAGGCTGGTTGTGGAGTTTTCTCCACTCCTTGTTGATTTCATTTGTAATGTATCCTTTTACTTTTCTCATTACGTTGTTGTGTATTTAATTACTTTTCTTGTAGATGCCTGAATTGGACAGGCTAATTTCCACTTTTTATTCAAATCTTAAATTACATGTTAGGTGAAGTCAAAATTTAAAACTCAAGCCATTTCTTAAAAAGCACTATTTATATTAAGTAGTTCTTTGGATTTTGAGAGATATATAAAAGTAGAAAATGTAGTGCATCAATCACTGAGTACTCAAGTGTTGGCCAGAAAACCCTGGAAAATATCACATGAATGATTACTTAATTGTAAAGTATGGCTACAAACACCATAGAAATTGGTATAGAAACATTTTATTTAAAATAGTATTGGACATGATGAAGCATCTAAACTTGGTTTGAATCTTAAAGAATGGATAGAACATAAAATGAGTAAATGGAGACGAGAGCATTTCTACCAAAAGGATTTATATAATCAAACTTGGAGAAATATGAATAAGCATGTTATATGCATGAAGAGCCCATAAACTATGCCATCCTTGAGTCTTTTCTTCTATGATTGAGTATTTAGTATGTGCTGGATACTGGAGAGGTCTTTATCTCATGGTATATAATTATAGCCTGGGAAATGGACTTTAAATACACAAACATGCAAATAAAGGCATAATTTAAAATAACAATGATTGCTGTGAAAGAAATATAGGTATCATAAGGGAGCATAATTTAGTTTGGGCAGAATGAAGCAAAACGTCTCAAGGATATGTAAACTGAAACCTGAAGAATGGATATGCTGTTACTAAGAAAAGAAGTGGGGAGGGAAATGTAAACTTCTACAGTACTAAAAACCTGGGTCGGTTTCTGGGAAATGAGATTAAGTTTGATATACGTTCGTAAGTGAAAAATATCAATGTAATGGCATCCTCATAACCAAAGGAAAAATAAAACACTAAGGTCATAAAGGCACAGTTCATGTAGTATCAGTGGATTAAGAACACTGAATGAAAAAATATATTCTACTCCTAAAATAATAGGAATCTGTCATAGATTCTGAAAGTCAAATCATGTCAAATTGCAAGTTTAGGGATATGGAAATGGCAGATGAGGAAATTAAAATTAAGAGTGAGTTGGCTGTGGCAGTGAAGTGATTTGTACGTAAGGTGAGACTCCAGATGAGAATTTAACAATAGGAACATATGTGAGAAAAAAATCGTCTCAAGAAAGAATTATTGTTACCTGATATTACAACACAAAAATCATGTTCTTTTCAGTGCTCAGTGAAAGACACCACTATACATGAAACTAATTGTTCAAGGAAAATACCAGGGAATTCCTCTTCAAATATCTTTCCATGTTTTCCAACTAAATACACACACACACACACACACACACACACACACACACACACACACAGAGAGAGAGAGAGAGAGAGAGACAGAGACAGAGAGGGAGAGAGGGAGAGAGAGAGACAGAAAGAGAGAGAATTCATCATATTTGTAGGCATCATTCTGGTCTCAGTTTATGTACTACTGCTTTGAGATGATTTGTATGATGCCTCCTCCTTGTAAACCCTCTTATTATTCCTTATTGCATGATTTTCATCTTAAATTTCCCCCTTATCATGCTATTAAATAGAAATGTATAATTTTTTGCTCATAGCAATTATCCTAAGTTTAAATTATGCAATTGTTTATATACTTAAATGTTTAAGATACATTTCTCTGATTATAGTGTATTACACTCCATGCAAGCAGAAACTTTGCCTGGCATGTATGATGAGTTCAATCACAGCAAGAGTTGAACAATGAACCCAACATGAATTCTTCATATTGCTTTCCATCTTAACCGATTTTGAAATCATGCAGAAATTCTTGAAACTGTGTGGCTTTAATAAAAATAAAAAACATAGATAGAGAAAAAATAAACAATATTACAGATGGAAAAAAATATGTTTATCCTGAATTGTGTTTATTCTGAGACAAGAGCAGGTTTTCCAAGTGATGATACTATCTGGACACCAGGACGTAAAATCAGACCTAGGATGCGAGATCGGGACTGGATTGAAGACAAGGCGGTCAAAAGGCTTGGAGTGAAATATGAAGATAATGGGATAGACTCTTTTAGAAATGAGAATGGAAAGAGAAAAACAAAGAGATAAATGCCTAACTGTGGGATTTGAGATTTGATTAAATTAGACAGGTGATGTGAAGCAACATTTAAGTTCCTAGAGTTTAGATTTGGAATGCAGTTTGAGTTTACACTGCAACAATCGAAGTTGTGTACTTTGATGCATGTTACAATTTTCTAATCAATTTTTTAAACTGCGTGGGCAAAAATGTCTACTTAATATGTTGAAATGTGGACTAAATGTTAGCACATAATTCGCACTTTAATGTCCACCATTATTATTAGATGATGGAAGACCTAGACACCGCAAAGTCAACAGCAACAAAAACGCTTTTCTTCCTTTAAGAAAATTGATCTTAATACTTGGTCCAAAATATGTAATGGGATATAGATGACAATATTATATTACCAAAAAACTCATGTGGAAAAGTACACAAAGATTGTAAAATAAGATCATGTGAACATATTAGACAAAGTCTAATTTGACGAACTGTTGTAAACTGGAATTAGACTTTATTTTGCCCTGCCTTCTCTAGGTCATGTTCTGTTTTCCTCTAGGTTCTAAAGAACTAGTTAGTTAACATGAACTCAGTTAAAATTCTTAGCACATGGCACCTCTCACCATTATTCTATTACCTCTACAAAAAGACCCTAAGGCAGATTCAATATTGACCCAAATGACCCTTTTAGAGGAAGTCATTTATATTATATTTGAGAAAAAATCAGTATTCAGTTAGGATAACATTTTAGCTCTTAAGCTAATAAAGTGACCCTATTAAAAATGATCTGCTTTGTTCATGCATATTGATTTCAGAGACTAATGCAAGGTAGACATGGCAAAGTAGCACCATTTCACACAGCAAAAAAATGGGAAATTGCTTGTTACACTTTTATGATTCCAAGATTCATTTAAGTATCACTGTTTTCAGTTACACAGACGTCATGAATGTGCATGGAGCATTATCAGTTCCTTCCAGACACAACGAGTCTAGTCACTGTCATTAGTCTGGCTCTCTTCTGATTTTGGCAGTCTTACAGATTGGAGGAAAGAAATGTTTTCAAATACAAGAAGCCATGACTGCTTAGGTTGGAGTGATACATGCAGAAAGATAATATTGTTGTACCTGCAGTTATTTAGGTAGAAATGATCTGTAAAGATATGTACAATATTTTCATATAATTAAATTGAAATTTAATATCATTTGTTTAAACTGTTGATATCATATTTTAAACATATGGAAATGATTAAGATAAAAGAATATGCACAACATATTTATTTAAAAAGCAGACAAAATGAACATAAGATATATTTAAAATTATACCTTGCATTTTAAAAGTGAAATTCTACATGTTAAAGAATATTTTATTATACACATCTATAACTATTATAAATATTCTATATCATATTGAGGATTTTTGAAAATATATAAAAGAAGATAGAGTAAACTAAAATTAGATTCTCATAACCCACAATGTATACTGGTTGACATTTTGTCATATTTACTTTGTCTGCTTTTTAAATAAAGCAATATACATTAAGATGAAATTTGATAACATTTTGTTCCTGTCCTGATCCCAAAACTCCTCTGGAAGCAATCATGTATCCAAATTAAACATAAACCATCTATGTCTTTGCAATGTTTATAAGTCATTATTTTAGAGTAAAACTAATCATCTGTATTATATTGACTGTTGTATTTACTTACCTATCTGTATGGTTAAAGTTTCGGCAAGGGATACAAATACATGATAGTAACCCAAGCCACCAACTTTATGGGGAAAATCATGGCCACATTAAAAGTGAACTAAGTCTTTGCTATTGTGAACAGTGCCACAATAAACATATGTGTGCATGTGTCTTTATAATAGCATGATTTATAATCCTTTGGGTATATACCCAGTAATGGGATTGCTGGGTCATATGGAATTTCTATTTCTATATCCTTGAGGACTTGCCACACTGTCTTCCACAGTAACTGAATTAATTTACACTCCCACCAACAGTGTAAAAGCATTCCTATTTCTCCACATCCTCTCCAGCATCTGTTGTCTCCTGATTGTTTAACGACCGCCATTCTAACTGGTGTGAAGTGGTATCTCAATGTGGTTTTGATTTGCATTTCTCTAATGACCAGTGATGATGAGCTTTTTTCATATGTTTGTGGGCCACATAAATGTCTTCTTTTGAAAAGCGTCTGTTTATATCTTTTGCTCACTGTTCACAATAGCAAAGAC